>OX421499.1:3736552-4041552 GCA_949126835.1 Anisus vortex
CACCAATAACCAATTCCCACAGAATTGATATGAATCACCCAAATAAGTGGAACCGATTAAAATTGATAGATAATTCTTTAGAAAGTTTAATTTATTTATAACCGATCACTGTATCATTAACTAATGATTTTCAGTTATTACATTATTATGATGTCTAAATTATGACATCAAGAATATTTAAAAATGTGATAATCTCAGCTGATTTAGCTTTTACATAGCATAAAATAGACATCCAAATTATAACATGACGACATAGAAACAAACAATTTTCAAAACACATCAATAATCAATTGAACAAACACAAGTGTGGATGTATTCAAGTTAAATACCGGTGTGTGTGCAATTGATGTATGCAATAGTTACCTTTTACCTTACAACGTATGATTGTTTCTAGTAGAATTTGAAGTTTTGTTTCTGTAATGTTTCATATTGTAATATTTCAAAACATAGTTTATTTATTGTCATATTTACAATAATATAAATGTTAATCAATACAATGAATGACATAAAAGAAAACATTTCATGAGAAACTGGTTTCCTGTTGTTCAATCAGTCTTGTTCTATTGCGTACATCTGCGAATAGATTAATATTAATATGTTCATTAATTTGACCTTTGATAGCGGATTGTTCGCAAGCGGGTAAATGTGCCAATTTTTCATTAAGGGTTTTTAAAACTTTTGTGATTTTTAATTTGCTTTCTGCCAATTCACGTTCAATTTCGGGTGAATAATTCCCGACTTTAATAACAGTGTTTACCGAGGCAACAACTTTTTGTTCTTCTCTGGTAATGTATGGTTTCAACATATTGATATGGCACACTCGTTGCGATTTCCGTCTATCAGGGGTCTTTACAAGATAGTTAACCTCACTAAGCTTAGCCATAACCTCGTAGGGTCCTGTAAACTTGGCACTCAGGGGTTGACCAGACAGTGGCGTCAGCATGAGAACTTTATCACCAGGTTGGAAGATACGGGTTCTTGCGTTGACGTCATAATAGACCTTCATCTTGTCTTGTGCCTGCAAAAGATTAGATCTGTCAACTTTTAATGCATTATACAGTCTATTTTTAAAATTTTCCACGTATGTCAGTAGACCAGTGTCTTCAGTGGATGACAACCATGTCTCTTGTAACAGCTTTAGTGGTCCACGAACTGTGTGTCCGAATACCAGTTCAAAGGGACTGAAACCAAGAGATTCTTGTACAGCCTCTCTGGTTGCGAAGAGTGCGAAGGGAATACCACGATCCCAGTCGTCGTTATGCTCGAAACAGAAAGTACGGAGCATATTCTTCAATGTTTGGTGGTATCGTTCCAGTGCGCCTTGACTCTGTGGATGATATGCACTCGATACTGCATGACGAATACCCAGCCGTTCTAAGACTTGACGAAATAACTTCGATGTGAAATTTGAACCTTGATCGGACTGCACGGTTTTCGGAAGACCATATCGGGTGAAGAATCCGATAAGTGCATCAGATATTTTGTCGGCATTGATGCTACGTAGAGGAATAGCCTCTGGAAATCTCGTTGCCGAACACATTATAGTGAACAGATACTGGTGGCCAGCCTTAGTTTTAGGCAACGGACCGACGCAGTCTATAATGATGTGACTGAAGGGTTCTGAGAATGCTGGTATGGGTCGTAGAGGAGCTACCGGAATGGTCTGATTCGGCTTGCCGACCATCTGGCAGACATGACATGATCTGCAAAACGATGTGACGTCACGACGTAGGCCAGGCCAGAAGAAATATGGAAGAATCCTGTCGAAGGTTTTCTGTATCCCTAGGTGACCAGCATACGGTGAATCATGGGCCATATGTAGTATGTCTTTGTGGTAAACATTGGGTACCACGATTTGATGTACTTCGCTGCATGTTTCATCGTCGTTTTCTTTCCCTCTCCATTTCCTCATCAACAACTCGTCCCTCAGGTAATAACCTGTGGCCATTGTTTCTAACTCTCCTTCATTCTTTGCTTCCTCTTTTAGCTTCCCAATCTCTGGATCTTTGCCTTGAGCAAGAATGAGTAGTTGTCTAGGCGACAACTTATTTTGATCAGTATGACTTGAGTGACCACCTAGAACATCCGCCATGAAGGTTGCTTGTAAGTCAATCTCTGGTGTTGGTTCTGGTTTCTTTGTCGATTCATTAGTCATCTGCTGTTTCTCCATAGCTCTGGTGATAACACATACTGAATTTTCAGTATTCCTACACTGAACAGAGTCTTTGGTTTCTTTAAGTACAGGATGTACCTGATTCTTGGCAATGTCACTTCCTAAAAGTAATGAAATGCCTCTGTAGGGAAATTTCTTCACTATCCCAACAATAACAGATCCAGTGAAGTAATTACTCTTCAACTGTATACGATGTAACGGTGCCGTGAGTGTTCCAGCCATAGTACTGATTAAGGCATACTGGCCTGTATGAGTCAATTTCGACGTTGGTACAGTATTCTTCAACAGTAGAGATATATCAGCACCGGAGTCACGTAGAATTTTAATCTTCCGTTCTCTAGCTTGATTATCTATAGGTGACACATAGCCCTCGCTAACATCTGATAGCATGCACTCGGGTAGTTCTCTGCCTACTGAGTTTCTTGCTACACTACTGCCTCCATAAGTAAACGTTTTATTTACTGATTGTTCATCTGTCACACTCCCTTTGGAGTTGAAACTAGAATGTTCAATAGCCTCGGTCTTCATTTCAAAGACTTTTTCCGACTTTGAGCAACTTGGACATGCGTGTTTCGCCATCTCTTCATGACTAACATCAGATGTCTTTCTTTCAGCTTTAATTCTTTTGTGGGCAGTTTTATTTATGTGAGTTTCAGTTTGTACGGCGATGTGTGATAAAACCACGTTGTTCTTGTTTTTAATGGGTCTTTTCTCTTTATTTAGACTCCAACAATTCTCTTTTATATGTCCATCTTTCTTACAGAATGTACAGGTAATTCTCTTTTGTACAAAACTTGAATTCTCTTGTTTATCGGCTTTTTGTTTACTTTTATCCTCTGTCGATCTTAACTTCCTCTCTGTATTACTGTTTTGAGTCCTCAAACTTGTTCTGTCATTTTGAACATAATGGCTATGCGGGTGAATAATGACGTATTCATCGGCTTTAACTGCTGCTTGTTCTGCTATTTCAATACCACGATCAGCCAAATGAACTTTTATATCAGTGCGAATCTTCTCAGTAAAATCCCCCATCAGTATGAGATTATATAGTTTCTCATAATCTTTATTCACATTCTTAGAACGTAACCATCGATCAAGATACTTTTTCTCTAATCTCAGGAAGTCAACATGTGAAACTTCTGGTTCCTTCTTGTACTCACGATATAACTTTCGATACTTTTCTGGAGTTAGAACATAACTCAATAGTACTCTGCTCTTTATTAGTTCATAATCATTACATTCCTCTGGAGTCAAATTCAATACAACATCTAGAGCCTTGCCTTTTGTTAGAGCTGAACGTAAAAGTACTGCTTTCTTATCTTCAGGAAATTTATTATCGATCGAGTTTCTTTCGAAGACCATAAAGAACTCATCAATCTCCATGTTCTCCATGCTTGGGACATGCTTTTTAAACTTATATAGTTCCACATTATTTGTTTCCTGAATCGTATGAGTTGACGAACGAGACTTTGCCAATTCAATCCTTTCATTACTAGCGATTCTTTCTTTTTCCAATTCTTTCTCTTTCAATTGTACTTGAATTTCTAACTTCTTCATTTCTAACTGGAATTTCATTTCTGCACTTAGTTCATTTCCATTCATTTTAAAATCATGTCTGTTTTCAGGGTTTCTGATACATTGAGAACCACTGATTCTTCATTATTCATAGTATTTTCTTCAAGCATTCTACCATGTCTTTTCAAACAGTCCTTAATATCTTGAATCAATTTACTCCTAACTGGTGTAACTTCAGTAATGTCTATTCCCAGAGAGTTTGCCATCTCTTTTAACTGGGTTAGTGACATGCTAGTTAACTGTTCTGACGTGATAGCAAAAATATTCAATTGCTCCAACGTAAGATTAGCTTCCGCCATGTTTTATATTAATGACGTAAATAGAAGATAAAAAATTTCAACTTTACCTTTTATAAAGTCTTTTGAAATATTTTTACACCACTTAATATTTGTAGAAGATAAATTTTAAAGATGATTGTGTACAAAGCTGAAAACAGTATGTCCGAACACAGACAGTGCCTCCCACGTAGACAGAATTTGAATAAATATTTGTTGTAAATCGTTTTCACTAAAACAGTTGTATATTCTCAATTTCTTATACATACAAACTTTAGATCCAGGACTTGAGCCCCCAATCTTTTGTCACGTGCGAAATCAGCTACTGACGTTAGATGATATTTTTAGTAATGTATTATTATATATTTATATTCTTTTGATTCATATCCATCTTGGATCTCACAAGGTTGTATAAGAACTTGTATTGATGTTATTCAATTAGATTTGATGTTTATTTTACTCGTTTGCTATGAATCTTTTGTGTATGAAATGATTTAGATAAACTGTACCTTAATATATAGGAAATCCACAATCCTGTTTGAAATTGAACACAATTTTATTCCAACAAGTTGAGATGATAAAATATAACAATACCACAGAATACATGTACCAGTATTATATAATGAAACTTAATCAGTTGAGATTCTTCTATAATGAACTAAGCCGTAATCCTATCTTTAAGAAAGTGGTCAAAACAGTCCTCACACATTAGCGCCCAAACTAGAACTAAACTAACGGTATTCAACCCTCGTGCATATGACGTATTTTATTGCTATGACGTAGTGTCTAGACATATACATGTTTTATTCCTAACACGGAAACATTTCGGGTTTAAGATTATTTCATTTTAACTTTAGTTAATAATAACAGAACCAATATAATATGGAAAAAATCTACTCGTAACACTATATATTTCTATTTTTCTATCCATATATCTGTCTGTCTGTCTATCTGTCTGTCAATCTATGTTTCGATACGTCTGTTTATCTAACTATTTATGTATTCTCATTTCATCTATCTGTCCACCTAACAAAGAATCAATGATCCATCAATGTATTTGTCTTCCATTCATCTGGAGTGGATTGGACACACTTTGAGAAGACCAGAAGACACACTTTGAGAAAACCAGAAGACACACTTTGAGAAGACCAGTGTGGCAAGACAAGCACTTGACTGGAATCCCCCAGGGCAAAGGGAAATTGGGCAGACCCAGGCAGACTTTGAGTAGGTCGGTCGTGGGTGAGGCAAAGGCTGTTGGCATCAAAAGAGACAAAAAAAAGGGAGCCCCCCAAGTCCGAGACCGATTGAGAAGTGTAGTTGCGCCCCAATGCTCCTATGGGGATATGCAGGATTAAGTCAAAGTAAGTAAAGTCACCTAGATACTACTTTCATCCATTATTCCACCTATTTATCCAGTCATAAATTCATTAGTTTGTCAGCCAATGAATAAATCAATGCATTAATATACTCATCCGCCTGTTTATCTTTTCTACAGTTTAAAAATGTGTTAAATATAATATACTTTTAAAGACTGATAATATAAGAATAAACTAATAAACTAATAAATTGCATTTAGAATACTTACTTAAACAGTTTCTCTTATTCCGAAATATAAATCAAGATAAGTATTTTTTTTTAAAGCGTTAACTGTCACGTGACGATGAGAAAAAATGTCAGCCGGGCAGATGTATGTTTTTGTGAAATAATACAATGTGTTAAGAAACACTACTCTGTTATTTGGAATTTTCTAGTTTGTTGATTCCAGATTTAGCTCTCATTCATTGCATTGTTTAAATACTACACAAGGGATCGGCAACATGCGGCACGCGTGCCAGCCTTGGCACGCAGTCAGAGCGATTTTAAATTGTAGACGGAATACTCCAAAAAGCAATACTTCATGGCTTTTCTACAAAACATTGAGTGCTAGAACATGATGCCATTTAGACTGTTGGCACGCTGAGTGATTTAAAAATCTTAACTTGGCACTCTATTATCAAAACTTTGCCGACCACTGAACTACACAAGCGTATGATTAGATATATGGCTTTTAAATGGTATATATATATATATATTCATATAACTGGATAATTTAAATTTCAATAGATTCAGACACTTGCTTAAATGTGTCCTTCTTATCTTAACTTGTATATTACAGACGCTCGTTCTATAATGAAGATTATTGCGTCCTACGCTCATCTTTTTTTAAATGTTTAATTAAAATGATGTAAAGTTACTGGTTTTCTTGGTTTGTTTAGGCAACCCATTCCATGTCCGAATGCCACTCGGGTAGAAAGAGTAGGCCTACTTTTATGCATTTGTTGTCGAATAAGGGATATGGAAAGTGTTTTTGTCTTTCTGTGCATTGCAACCGATTATTATTGGGTTGTATTTCTGAATTAGAGTTTCATGCCTTATATTATTACTTCATTACTCTTTGCCCTTCTGTCGCAGTGGTCGGCAACCTCAGGCATGCCTGCTAGACTTGGCACGCAGATTGATTTTCAGTGGCACAACGTATGTCAGCATAATTAGTGGGTTTTGCATCGCGAACTACATGGGAATCACACTGGACGTCGACTGTTTAAGTTCAGGAATGTTTGTATGCAAAGATCTCAATATTGGACTTGCGATCTGTTATTTAATCTATTGTTAAGATAATCAATGTATAGTTTCTCAAGTCTCGTCTAGAAGAAAGTCATACGGAGTTTAGGTAAAGTCTTGGATAGATTCGTTTCTTACCTGAAAGCAATTAAGATCTATCTTAGTGGGAAAAAAATCCGTTATTTAATGAGGAGAACTGACTGTTAAAGCCGTTGTTTCTGAATGACATAGCAACACGTTTCATTTACAAGACTAGGGCCAAAAGCACTTGAAGTGTTGGGCCACTGAAATGGATTTGCATTGAAACTGGGCATATCTTTCCGTGAAATCAATTTCAAAACATTTAACTCATTCTCTAATATAAGGCAAATTAAGATAGATGGCCATTTTCAGAAATATACTAGTTATATTAAAACAATTAACTCGTTTGGTATCACTATCATCAAATTTGGAGAGTTTAATTGAAGGGAGATAATTAACCCGTTTTCTTTACATTAATATTCCCAATATGTTTCTTTTTTGTTTTCTTTTTTAAAAAAATGGCTTACAATTTATATATCTAAAATGATAAAATTACACACGATAGTTGAAAATTATATAAATATTTTATGACTAAAGAATGTAAATGTAAATTTTTAAACATTACAATAACTACACAGTTTGTGTAATTACTACGTATCTCTTCCAATTAACTGTAGCTAAATTGTATTTCCACGTCGATAAAATAATATGATAGCGTAAACTTAGTCATTCATTCAAGTAAGAACAATAATAATGATAATTTGGCTTCCCCACACAACGTGTAAATCTTTCGCCTTTTACTAAAGATTTCCGATTTTCGTTGTGTGGCGAGGAGTGCAGATGAGTACTTAGGTACTCTTAGTCACGTAGACGATCACATGTATCTACAGCACTACAAACTGAACCACTGAACTTTTTCATCAACACCTACCAGTGGCCACCCCTGGCCGTCCCCTTGAGACGCACCGCTGACCACCTCCAGTTTGCAGCGCCAGAAGTCCGGTGAACGGCAATCCAAGGCCATCCCGGGCCGGTCCTTACAGAGCTACCTCCTTGAAGGCGTGCTGTACCATTCGGTAACCACCCGGTAACCAGCGGCACCTATAGCTAGCCTGACACCGAAGACCAGCACGCTTTCTACCACCAGGAGCAGACGGCAACACACGGCAAAACAGAGTGAACTACCCCTTTCTCTACAGGACAACAGTACTCCAGCACGCGGAGTGACCTTGCCTTTTCTTCTCAACTGGAGCTGAGGGGTAAGTGTGCTACCCTTTGTTTTGTTTTTTTCCCCATGCTCGACCATGGCAACCGCTCCCCTCCCGACGCACAATAAAGCGACCAAAAAGACCTAGATGTAGGTTACACCCACGCCCCAGACACATTAGTCCTAGAACTAACAGGACCCAATGCTGCGCGACTTAGTAACATGCAACGCATACTTTCCACCATTGGTCTAAAGGCCGAAGATGTGAAGGCCCTGTACAGACTGGAAAGCCCCACCATATGATATCTAAAAACCACCTTCGAGGTAAAGAACCAAATAAGTAATCACGAATTTGGCGACACAGAAAGCTTTCTAATAAGAGTAAAACCATACCAGCAGGACTTAGTAAAAATAACTGTACACCGGCTTACCGCCGAGATTAAGGAAGACTTTGTCAGGAAAATATTCCAGGATCTCGCAGAGCCAAACTTTGATGTCCATGTAAAACTATATCAAACTCCCCGGCCGACAAGTGGACGGCAGAAATACGACCAAGAAAAGATCGCGGGATCCCTCATTATTTATCTATTGAATATGAGGGAGACCCGCGCCACTACCGCCTTATGGTGACGGTCCCCGGGAGGCGTCAGCGATGTTACCGCTGCCAGGAGGACACTCATTGGCCAAACCAATGTCAGCGGAGAAGGTCTTATGCAACGGCGGCAGCTCGACCCAGAGAGTCTCCTCGTCCCTTGATGGACATAAATACTAAGCTGAGACCATCGATAGGGATCAATGTCCCCCCTTCTCTAACCACCTTAACCCACGCCCTCTTTGAAACCCATGCTGTAACGGAAGAACATAACAGACAGACCAAGAATACTGGGGCAACCCAATTAACCCCCGCCCTCTTTAGAAATCTTTTACACAGTCAATAAGAAGAATGTCTCGCCATAGCGCCCCAACCCAACAGGAAGACACCCACCCCCCTGATGAACAAAACGAATCTACCCCGGTAATTTCCAATCAACAGAACGACCCCCTTCCTCCACAAGTAACCTCCGGAACCCCCCTGAGCTCACGGCCACCCAAGAAAAAGAGGCCAAGACTAAATAAGTCCACCCAAAATGGACCGACATGCCCAAGCACCACACCCCCAACTGACCCTCTTACGGAGTCAATTAAAGACACAGAATCAAGATTTATTGGACAGACTAGAACACCAGTGGAGAGAGACCCACCAGGGACACCCCTGAGGATATGTTGGGCCCTACGTGGCGAACTCGCGCCCGAAGTGATACCAACAGAAAATCCAGAACCGGACAATACAAGGAACATAACTTGCTATGAGCAACGGCCAATCAGAGAGCCACTGAAAGAACGCGAACAGACTCACAGAGACACATCACACCATAGACGGATTTCGTGGGCCGAGGAGACAGAGGAAGAAGAGGCCGAGATAGACCTCGACAAAACTTCTCCCCCCATACATTGTAACACAGTGACTTAATACGACCAACTAACACACCAGTCACAAGCTCACCTCGACTAAAAACCAGTCCAACGGCTCTGTGTCACGCTGATACAGACAGTATCGGTTGCCATGCGTCGTGCAGGGGAGAGAAACTCGGTAGCACACTGAGCCCTCCTATATTGCCCCCACAAAAAATATGTAATTTGTTCATACCCTTTGTTTCATTTATACTTTATATAACTATTCCATGCCATATTTGTATCTGTTATTAATGAACAATATTTTTAATGTACGCTTGAAAGCTCTCATGTACTTTTCCACTTTGGACAAACTGTAGGCCTAAACCTCTTACACTTTAACTTTGCCTATTTTGACCATATCATCATCTCTCGACAATTTTAAATAAAACTTTTGTTTTGATTTCATTTCAACTCTGTATTACGTTCATGCCTTTTGCTCATTCATAAACTATATCATTGTTTCCATGCTTTAAATTATACCTGCTTTTCATGCATAATAGTTTGAATGTTTTCAATTTTGATACCTTCGCTTCCCACTTCAGACATGTCGCCATGCCTTTTTGTAGTACTCTTTTCAATTCTGATAAAAATACATGAAACCCAGTTCCTCGAGTAACCACAAGCGATAGTCGCCCCCTTTATAACACCCCTCCCCACCCTTTCAAGCCCCCCCCCCGTTTACTGTTTTCTCACCCCGCGTCGTTGTTATGGTTCATCGAACCGTAGCAATACGCTCACCTCCCCCCCTCCCCATACTCTGTTGTCAACTTTCAATCCAACTGTAAGGGGAACAGAAGGATTTTCTACTTTCATTCACAAGGTATCTCTCTCCCTTTTTATAGAATGTAAATAATACTTATTTTGCAAACACCTACCTTTCAAGGGGACTGAACCATGGAATATGGATTGTACATAAAATGTCAATTGTTTGTTTCTCCTTGTTTTCAAACTCGCCAATAAGCATATATATTGTTAAAATTTGTTATAACTTTATATACAAACTACCATATTGACAGATGCCATAAGCAAAAAATGAATGTAAAATACTGGTGTTGGAAAGAAAGGATGAATGTAACAATTATGTAAAACAAATGAATTGATTGAATAAGAATAAACGGATTAATTAAGGAAATAAATAGAATGAATGAGATAAAATATCCTTCCATACTATAAATGTTATTATTAAAGTATAGTCTTCATGCAATGTCTTCTATCCTTTAGTATTGAAAATTGAAATTACAATCTTCTATCCTATCTTTATGTAACTTGATACCAAAGCTATTGTCAATGCACTTCAATAAATAAAGATTTGTGAAAACAAAAAAAAACTTAGTCATTCTGAGATAAAACATTCAAGACTTTAAAGCTATTACTATAATAATATCTTGGCAACTAAATTCAAATTTTGATATTAATGTGAAAGTTTAGTAATGACATTGTGCATTAGCTATGAGTGGATTATTTTTAAAATGATGATAATAACAAACAGTTTAATTTTTTATTAAATATAAAACGCTTTAATGATTTTCTCTATTACACTACTTTTCTTTTGGTTTTGGTCTTTATACGGCATTAAATAAATTGTCTTATAAAAAAAAAACATAGTTGATCAGTTTGACTTTCATGCTGTTGGCACGCCGAATGATTTAAAAATCCTAGTTTGGCACACTATAAGCAAAAGGTTGCCGATCCCTGCTCTAGTGTTTCTAGGTTTAGTGATTTAACTATTGGTGTTACTCTTGTCAGTTGTGAATATTCTCTAGTAATGAACCTTGCAGCTCTTTCTGAATTTGTTCTAATTTTTTAATGTTTTCTTTAGTTAATGGGTCCCATACATATGTTGTAGATTCTAGTATAGGCCCAACTAATGTGAGATAGCATTTTAGTTTTATATTTTTATTACATTTGTAAAAGTTCCTTTTTATGAATCCTATTTTTTTCCAATATTTTGTATTTACGTTATCAATATAAGGATTCCAAGATAACAAGATATTATCACTCCTTAGTACTTTGCATTGTTAGTTTGAGTTAGCTCTTTATCATGAATGAATTTGTTTGTTATTATAAACATGTATGTATGTTTGTCAGCTAAAATAATATTATATATTACAGCCGTATGATTAAAATTTGATATAATAAATAACATTTACATACATGTTTGTATGCTTTTACTTCCTTGTAAACCATACAAAATTATAATATAGATGTCATGTATTCATTTCATTTCGTAGTTTAAAATTCGATATAGACATGAGCGTGGATATTTTACATTTTTTAAATCTCACATACCACTGATCTATAAAAAGAATAGGTAGGGTCTTCATATTAAATTTGTATGCGCAAATGGAAGCTAGAATTGATTACACTATTCACTTATCCATATAAGCCAGTTATAGGAATAAACCACCCATAATTAGAGCAAATCAATACGATAAAACTGAACTCTAAATCACATTAAATGTATTTACAGTTCAGTGTTAACAGCAATATAATTTTCTAGATGTTCAGTGTTAACAGCAATATAATTTTCTAGATTGTGAAAGTCACGTGAAAGCCTATAAGTTTTGGCATCAAAAATATAGTTTTAGGGACCAATTCATTCTTTTTAAAGATCAGTGTCACACACAGTTGAATATATATTAACAGTTTTATATATCTGATAACCAGTTTTAATTTTAAATGTTCAACATGTAACCTACTGATATTTAATTTTGTGTGATTCAAAAAAACATTTTTTTTATAAATATTCAAACTAAGGGTTTCTTAACTCCATGTAACAGAACGATTGGTCAGCCTCACTTGTATGATGTGGTAAGTTACAACCGATACTTTAAATCTAATACAATTTGTGTTTGATAGGACTTAGTCATCATCATGGTAAACCCCCCAAAAAAGGCTTCAGTTCAATTTTAATTTTGGTGTGAAATTTTTTTCAATTTTCTACTAAGGTTTCTTTATAAGTTTTTTTTTTCTTTTTGTATTGTCATGCATTAATAGCACCCATCGCTCTCTCTCAACGCGAGTTTTGTGGGAGGTACTAAGCTTAGACTGTTCTAAGAATCCACTTTTGTGCCGACCTCTAATTCTCGGAATAGCTAGGAATAGTCTATTATTTCTCGTACAGGGGAGTTCATGTTAAAACTATCAATTTTATTGTTTTATAATGATACCATTATTTTCACCCCTCCTAGTAATAGGTCTGTTCCCCGCTCTCCTCCGCGAATATTTAAGGCTAGGCAGCCAGTAGCTTTAGCAGACTTTTGTGCAGAGTTTTTGCCGTGTTTTGCAGAGCTTTCTGAAGATAGTTTCTTTTGAGTCGGTTGGATGGACGCTTGTGTTGGCACTATTCTATTATTGCTGTAAATACTACATTATTAGCATTAATTGTACATATTAGCAATTTATCACCTGAATTAAATTATCAACAACATTTACACTGAAGCTTCCTCGTCAAGTTACTATATTTTTTTCATTGCTTACAATATTATAATATATATATTTCTTTACAACTACAACGTCAAGAAAGGAACTGTATGAACGCAAATTTTGAGTTTGTGCCCAGGACAATAAGGAGAGTTCTTGTAATACTGAAATATATATAAATAATAATAACCAAGGTCTACCCTAGGACGATCGAGAATTATCAACAACAATTACACGGCTCTGACCACCAGGGGATTGTGGTTGTAACAGTATGCTATGCAATTTTAGTAATTTTTGCCCCCTTAACCATAACGGTCGTAGACGGGAGCTATTGGACAATGCGTGTCCATTAGTCCTTGCAGTGGACTTGGTAGACGTCTTAACTTATCCTCAAAATAATGTCAGATGCTCTTTAGAGCTGGGCAGATTCAGGACTTTAAAAATGTCTTGCAATTCATTCAAAGCTCGAATAGCTCTCGTAGTGAAAATGAGCTGGCGTGAATTAGTTGCAAAGAGTCTTTAAACATGTAATACGACACAATAAATAATAAAACAGAACAACTTTTAAAGTGAAACGTATCTTTTATGTGCACGTAGAGAGAGAGAGAAGTTTTGGCTGGTTAAGTAAAAATAAGATTTACATTTTCATCAATATTTAAAAAAAAAAATTGATAAAATTGTTTGTTAAAATAGTGTCCTCATTTTCCTTAATAGAAATGTGTACAATTGTGTTTAGTGACATTATCCCACAACTATAGTACTCATGAAGTTGACAAAAAATCTGAAAATATAAAAGCAAAAAATTAAAGTATTAATTTTTATAAAGTTATACTTAAGAATACATTAACGGTCGTAATATATATTAAATATAATTTTACTATGTACACTATTGTTATATGGCTTTGCCAGAGTCTTCGAATGGGTTTTATAGTGGTGGGGGGGGGGGGAGTTCATAGACTATATTTATTTTATTTTGCACCTAACTAGCTAAACAGGATAAATCGAGAATTCCATATACCGTTGATCTCAAAGCGAATTAGCCGAAACTAATTACGACTAACATCATCAGACAGAACATATCGTGAAACCCCACAGGTAAGAGGAAGAGGGGCCGACCCCGAAGCAGCTGGGCCGTGACCTGTATGCCGACGTCAAGCGAACAGGTCATTCTTGCGGGCAGTTGGAAAGACTCGCTCAGGGCAGGGATGGCTGGAGTGCTCCTGTTGTTGGCCTATGCCCCGAGAGAGGTAGTAGGCGTAAGTAAGTAAGTAATTTCGACTGCTGACTTAATATTCAGAACCTCAGCTCTCAAGTACAATTAATTGAAGTTCTAGTTTTGTTCCGAATGTCTGGTGTTTTATTTGGGGGAAAAAAACGTCCGTATGCAGTTTAAGAACAGTTGTCAATTTGAGAGCAAGACAATACAGATGTGTTTTAAAAGTTCAGAAATATGTAGAAATTTAGAAAAATGTTTGAGTAGAATGCAATATTTATAGAGCCACAAATCTTTATAGTGCACTCAGATTTGGTTTTGGTTTTTAATACATGCAACAGTTCAGCTTTATAGACTAGTTGATCTACTGTCATTCACTTAATCCTTAAAGTCCAGTAGTACTGCTTCAAACTATTCACAGATTCGGGGGACATTTTAAGATATATATATTTTTTTCTGTTGTTTCTCCTTCTATGCGTTCTACTGCAGCGAGCGCCAGAACAAACTAATTTTATGGTCCGATAATGAAAATGTGTCATTCTATAGTCTACAGAATTACAAATATCATTCAAAGGGAACTAACATCGAGACAGCCGAATCAGCTCAGTGCTGATGTAAATTAATTGTCCCCCTTCCTCCTTAATTACTTCCTATAATAGGCCTATGTGATAAAAACTCTCTGTATTGAATAAATTAGACATATCTGGATATATTTCCGAAAAAAAATAATACTTTCTTTAACAATGGTATAATAAAAATCGGCTGCTAGTTAGCACTATTAGCGTGACAACTTAAAAACTTACATTAATTCATTAAATACTTAGTGGCTACTGCTTAACACTTTAAAAAAACAACTATGAGAGTTGTCAACGCATTTATTTTGAATGTTTTTTTCTTTTTTATTTTGGTCTTTCTTTTCTGATAAAACCGAAAACATTTTTGTATCTGTACTATTCTGTACGTTAAGTTTCAACCTTGTAAGAATAATGATGTAACATGTAGGCTAATTGCTTGTAGTTAGTCATGGCAGGAATTACTTTTCGTCTCAGATTGTTACAACTGATTCAGTGGAAACAGACCAGAGTTAAATGGATAGAGAGAGACGAGAGCTACAAGTAAATTAGAGACAGAGAAATTTATGGCGCCAAAATCAAGTTTGAAATAATAACAGTCCAATTTCAAATTATTAGGAAAGAGCAGCAAAGAAAGACCTGCTTGAAAGAGAGAAAGAAAAAGGGAAATACAGAGAAAAGAAAGAGGAATAGGGTAAGAACAACTCGTGGAGTTACAAAGTGTCTATAGTGGAGATTAGTTTTCCACCAATAATCACTGCTCGGGGGGAGACTCACGTGGTATACTCGTCCTTGGTCACCTGGCCATCATGGTTACGGTCGTAAAGATTGTAAAGGATGTCAAAGTCCATGGTGTCCACGTGGTGGTCATGGTTGAGGTCAAGATCGTTATACAGCGTGTCCAGCAAGCTAAACATGCTGTCGTCGGTGCCGTACTCCCAAGTGACGTGGCTGATGTACTCGTATCTGGACACACGACCGTCACCATCGTCATCGTAGGCCTGGAGAGCAAGAGGGGGGGGGGAGGGCAAGAGGGGGGGGGTGGAGGGTTGTTGTGAGAGAATCTCGATGAAACAAGTACATGTATAACGAAATAATCCAAGTTGTTATTCGGACAACTTTCATGAAATCTCAGTTTACTTAGAAATTACGTCGAACAATTTCCAGGCAACAATGATCAACAATCAGTTTACTTAGAGATATCGTAAAATCTTTTTCTCGAAACAATTTTTAATCGTTGTTTACCTACAGATTTTAGAAGAAAAACTATCTTGAAAAAAAAAAGCATTAATTGCGTTTTACTTAATATTACGTGGAGCAGCTTTCTGTCAAAAAACTGTCAAATATAGTTTTTATATTTGGAATACATTGATCTTGGTTTTCGCTGCGTAATGATAAGTTTTCGTGTTGGGCTTATAGAGATGCTTTCTGACAACGATTTCCAAAATCTATGTTAAAATTTAGAATAATTAAAGGCAGTAGGCCGATATCACGAATGAAAAACATTTTCACATTGTAAAATTATTTTTATTACTTTTGTTTGTTCTCGCGGCTAGGAAATATAAGTTCACAGCTCACATATGCTGCGGTTTAAAACTCAATTGCACAAGGGTCGAAATAAAAAAAAACAGGGGTTGCTTTCCAGATGGGATAAAAATCCCTTGATCTTTTGAGAATCAGAGCTTAATAGAGATTTTTAAAACAATAACACCAACTCTTTCAAGGGGCTCCTCTTATCTTTTTTTATTTATTACTGATGCTCCTTATATATAGAAGATTTGTGCGTCCTACGCTCAATCGTGATCTGCGTCTAGTCTTGCATTTTGATTATTGTTTGAAATTATGCTAATTTTATGGTTTTCCTGGTTTGTTCAGGCAACCCGTTATACGCTTGGTTGCCACTCGGGCAGAAAGAGTACTCATATGCATTCGTATGCCTAAGTCTCGTCGTACCTGCAAAAAGTGCTCCAGTTCTCTTATCACCAAGATGTTATCACCGTTAACATCTATTTTGGCAAACAAATCATTTGCAAAAGCGTATAAGTTCGGAGCCTGGCATAGGGCTAGCAAGGGTAGACACAGCAATAGACAGAAGAGTAAAGTCATTTTCATCTTGTTGTTTGGAACCTATTGATAAGGAGAATAGAACAACAACAACATTGGCAGTTTATATTTTGAAAACGCACAGAATTATAGACTAAATACACTTTACCAAGGTTTACTTCACTTTTATTTTATTGTACATACGCTTTTTGCATTACAATTTCTTTTTGTTTTTTAAGATGTTCTAAATATTGTTAGTTATCTTCACTAATGAATTACAAAACCAGTTGGATTTCTAAACGCCTTTTTTGAGGAAAGGGAATTCGTCATTCAAACGAGTTAGTCATTGTATAGGTATTAGCAAAATCGCTAAGTCTTTCCGGGTATTTGACTTTGATGATTTTCTATTTATAGCTATTTCACTGTTTATTCGCTTATCCTATTCCATTCCATCATATGCTCATTTGTCGATCTTTTTTTTATCATAATTCTGAGCAACCAGTTTAAAAAGCACTGTTAGACTTTTTGCTATTTTAGTCTTAAATCAAAGTCATTTTTTAGAGATCAGTTTACTTGTCTATGCATGTTCTTAGTCTATTCTCGGCGCTCAGTCTATTTTATTCTGAGCTCTATACCTTTTCTTAACTTTTAGTCCAGTATTTGCTTATAATAAGAATATATATCTATATATATATTTATATATCATACTATCTGGGGCCTATAAATCGAAAAATGTATCTTCTTAATATATTATATGATATAAAAATAACATAAAGATATTTAAACAGTTGTAACCTTTTAATAATTTATTTATAACGAAAACAAAACTGGAAAAAAAACTCATACCTGGACTTTTTTATGTAGATCTCGAAAAAACCTTTCAGAAATCATATATTTATATTTTTAAAACTTGAACGTCACATGACCATGAGAAACAAGCCAGCCTGATAGATAAGGTTAATCTGTTAAATTTGATCTATTGTCTTAGACATATACAATAGGCTGGTCTGTTGTACCTCTATTCAACTTGCACGATTCACGATGTATTAATGTTGCATTATTTTTCTTATATATGGTGTTGTTAACTTTCCGACACATATTTAAATAGTGAAAGATTGTTCTTATTTTCGAATGCCTGTAATATGTTTTCAGTGGCTGCTAGCAGTGTCCAGGTCTCACATCCGTTCAGAACAATGGTTTTCATAAGGGCTCTGTAAAGCCTGAGTTTTGTTGGGAGACTAATGCCTTTTGCTGGACCAGATTCTGTTAGGTCTAGCCATAGCCACCAGAGCTCATAAATAGATATATATTTTGCATGTATTACTATTGATTATAGTAAATACAGCTTGATATAGTTGCACCATTAACAAATTTGATATTTGTACGTTACATGATG
Organism: Anisus vortex; assembly: GCA_949126835.1. Classification (NCBI taxonomy): domain Eukaryota; kingdom Metazoa; phylum Mollusca; class Gastropoda; family Planorbidae; genus Anisus; species Anisus vortex. Next base: position 3,754,546 of record OX421499.1, read on the forward strand.
AATGCTTCATTGGCCACAGGTATTGTGCCTCAATCAATGAAACATGCAATGGTTAAGCCTATCTTAAAGAAGCCTAACCTTGACCCTGAGTGCTTAAAAAACTATCGGGGTGTATCCAACCTTCCATTCCTTTCGAAGGTCTTGTAGCGTATTGTGCTAAGCAGTTATTTTCTCATTTGGAGCAGCACGGCCTCTTGGGGCTGTTTCAGTCCGCCTATCGAAAGAGTCATAGCACGGAGACGGCATTGGTCAGAGTTGTCAACGACCTACTATGCGCATCGGTAAGGTGTCTATTTTGGCAATGCTGTCGCTTTTGACGTTCTTGACCATGAGATCCTGCTTGACAGGTTTGCAACCACATTCGGCTGCTCGGGTTGTGTTCTTCCGGTGGTTTAGGTCAGACCTGTCTCAACGCACTCAAAATGTTGTTATAGATGAGTTCGTCTCGGCACCTTCAACGCTGAAATATGGAGTGCCACAGGGATCTGTTCTGGGACCTGTGATGTTATCCATGTACGTGTATCCACTTAGCCAGGTCATCAAACCTTTCGGAATTTCTTATCACTTCTACGCTGATAACACACAACTGTATAATCATGCGGTTCCCCCTGAGGCCCTTCGTCTCGCTGCAAAGGTCAGTTGTGCTTAAAATGAATGAGGAAAAAACAGAGATAATCAAAATCGGATCCAAGGATAAATTGGCCAAATTCAATTATCCAGAATCCATCACCGTGATAAACTGCCATGTGCCATTTATTAAGAAAGTGAAGAATCTTTGTGTTTTATTGGATCCCACACTGTCCTTCGATCATTATATATCTCATCAGTGCAGAGGTTTATATCTTCAGTTGCGTAGACTCGGCCAATTACGACCCTATTTGTCCACTGATTCTGCACTGGCAGTCGCCCTGATACTTTCCCGTATCTACTATTGTAACGCCCTGCTAGCCTTCCTGCCCGAAGACCAAATCGTCAGGCTAAAGCGAATACAGAACAGTACTGCGCGTTTGGTAATGCGCAAGTCAAAACAAGTCTCGGAAACCACCATTCTTCGCTCGCTACATTGGCTCCCAGTGAAAGCAAGAATTGAATTTAAAATCGCATCACTTTGCCACCATTGTTTAAACGAGAACAGAATGTCAACATACCTCAGTGGACTAAAGTCAGCATATTCAGCAGACTCCTCTTTACTGGTGTTGCCGCGATTTCCGTTGCAGACTTGTGGTGTGATCATAATTTGGCCCGAAGGTATGGAACTCGCTCCCCCTCACCCCTCAAGTTCAGACGAACCGTCTGCTAGGATATATGATATATTATAGAAGGGAACATTTTACTAATTTTGCTAAAAAAAATAATTAAGGACACTAAAGGCAAATTATATTACTTTAACTAGAATACTTTTTAGGGAAAAAAAGATTCTTCCATCGACGATGGTGTGGATTCTATCAAAGTTTGATGTCGTAATTAAAGAAATCTCTGCCAGATGTATTAGATGTGTGTGATTCATCGACAACATTAATTTGCTAAAAATCTCAGTTATCGCCTGAATCACTCACTACAATACGTAATTATTGCAGATAACAAAACAGAAGCAATGCATTCAATGATAGATTGTTCAGAGAGTTTGGCAGATTTTTGTAGAATAATGAGAATTACAAATAGTTTGGTACTACCACTTAGGTACGCTGGTCACCTAAAGTTTAAATTAAATATATTGTATGGATCTTTGTTTCGATGCTAAAGTTTTTGGAAACCAAAGACAATTTTTTTTAGAGAAAATCTCATACAATTGAAAACTGATATCCCTTTCTTAATTGAATTAAATAAGTTTAAAAAAATGATTTCAGCAAATTGACCTTAATTAAAGAAGACAAAAAGTGTGTTTTTTTACATTTATATCAAAACTTCTATTATACAAGCGCAACTTTGGACGCAGAAATCTTGAATTTATAAAGAACAACTGACGAAGACATGCTTACTTCAATACATTGAAACAATTAATGATTACTTCAACAGACGATTTAAAGAAAATATTATAAACATGAAAATTCCTGATTGGTTATTAGACCTTTGTTTCTAATGGTGAAGTATTAAAATCAGCCCTACCTTTACATCTGCAAGAAGAATTGATTGAATAAATAACAAATAAAGAATAAAAATTTAATGCAGAAATGGGCTATAATCACGACTTTTGGTTGCAAAAGGACATCCATCAATTTCTCTACGTCTTTTGGTTTTGGCAACAATTTTTTTTATTGCATTTTCAAACCCTATTTATTGGAACGTGGACGAACTACTAGCAACATACCAGGAACAAGCTTCACTTTAAAAATTATTTTTTTTCAAAACCTCTTTGCAGTATATTTTATTATTATTATTTATTCAACAACAATTAAACAAATGTATTCATTTCAGCTCTTTTTAGGATATTTCAGATCTTTTTAGGATGATATAATTGCATACAAATCTAGTCGGCCTATACAAATTGCATGCGGCAAATTTGACTCATTAGTTCAACTTCGGATTGGGGGGGGGGGGCAGTGAGAGATACAAATTTGAAAAAGGGGGAGGTGAGCTGAAAAAGGTTGAGAACCTATGCACTAAACAAAGCAGTTACAGTATGCAAGGGGGCGGCGCTGAAACTTTTGCCCTGGGGCGCTACATAGGTTTGTGAGGGCCCTGCTTCCATGTAAACCATAAAAAGTATAATGTCGATGTTATATATCCATTTGATTTGGTAATTTAAAATTTAATACAGATATGAGCATGGAGATTTTACATTTTATATTGTCACAAACTACTGATCTATAAAAAGAATGGATAGGGTCTCCCGGCCGAGGAACATTTGGCGCAGAGATGTGGAAGCAGATACCAAGGAATTCGGCCTTACTTGGGAGAAAGCTGGAGAGACTGGCCCGGTATAGAGATGCCTGGAGGACCCTTGTTGGCGGCCTATGTCCTAGGAAGGAGCAATGACTTCGATAATCGGCGCCTGTTCCTCGAGGACGAGAAGGCAGAAGAAATTGAGGTGAGAATCGATTAATAATAATAATAATTTATATAGTAATTTATATAGCGCTTCTATCCATGCTATTTTAGCATGCTCAGTGCGCTCTAGAAGACTATTAATCTGTGAGAGGTTTCACTGCTGCCGGGTAAGCGTTCGTGATAACAACCCAGTATTAATGTCATCTAGTCCCAAAACTCCTGTAGGGCGACAGGGATCTGACGGTGGCGGGGATAGAACCCGCGTCGTGACAGGTGGTTTTTGGTTGACAGTCTGGTCAGCTAACCACACATTTACAATATTCACAGTGGGCTTATAGTAGACTTGGCGGCGCCACTCTCCTCTCCAAGTAGGCAGTGGATGTTTTATTTCTGATAGTCTGCACCGTAATGTCGAGCTTGTGAGACGAGCTTACACTGTCGACTTTGCTATCCAGCCGCTAGTTGTGGATTATATGGAATAAATGTTCAGGAATGTCATACAGATACGGACTACCTCCCTTTATGCTTCGAGAGAAGTCACTATAAAAATAAACTCTAAAGTATATTCAATTTCAGGATCTACAAAACAATGAGTCAGAGGCCATCCCTCCCCTAAGCTTGATCCACTCTGCTGGGGCCATTATTATTTTATCAGCGATAACTGCCCTACGATGCATAACATTTCTAAGCTTATAAAATGTGACAATTTTCTGTTCAAAAGTTATAATTTGCCTATTTTTTTTAATTCTGGGGCCTTTCTGAATTTTTAGTTTTTCTAATTATTTTCAATATATAAAACAATAGCATAATAACTATATGCTACATTTTATCAGTGATTTATTGCATTTTTATCGTAAGGCTTAACCAAAGGCATGTTTAGGCTATTTAGTCTCACAATAATAATTTTAATACAGTACATTTAGTTTAAGTTTAGTTTAATCATTTAGTTTAAACATTTCGTCAACACATTATTAAAACCAATTTGCCTTAATTCTAAATAAGTAAATTCCCCATGCAACGCCGGGTAATTTTGCTAGTGCCTAAATAAAAGGTGAAGTATTCCGGTCTGATCAATTTGATCTAAAGGCTTATGACAAAGCGTTGACAGGTTTCCGTGGCCAAGGAATGCCAAGCCGCCTTTACTTATGACTAAAATAATGTCAGGTACTTTTCATATCTATGTGGCATGATGGCCGAGTAGCAGCGCGTTCGACTGGCGATTCGAAGGTTCTGGGTTCGAATCCTGGTGCAGGCTAGGATTTTTTTTTTACTTGAGTGTGCCCGTGAGTCCACCCAGCTCTGATGGGTACCTTACACTAGTTAGGGTAAAGTAAAGGCAGCTGGGCATTATGCTGGCCACACATCCCCTCGTATGCCGTGGCTACAGAAACTGGTGAAGGCTGCTGCATTAGCCATATGATCAGTCTGGTCTGACGGGTACTTTACTTTCTCTTCAGAGCTGCGTTGATTCAGGATTTAAATCATGACTTGCAACCCATTCACAGCTCGAATAGCTCTCGTAGTGAAAATGATCTGGTATGAATTAGTTGAAAGAATCTCTAAACATGTAAAATGACACAATAAAAAATAAAACAGAACAACTTTTAAAGTGAAACGTATCTTTTATGTGCAAGCAGATAGAGATAGAGAGAGAGGTGTAGAGGTTATGGCTGATTAAGTCAAAATGAGACGGGTACTTTAAATTATCAGCAATGTTTACCAAAAGAACACCACTACAAATGGCTTAGTTGAACATACACATAATGATACAATTGATTGTTAAATAGTGTCCTCATTTTTACTAAATACCATTATTTGCTATTGTCTTTAGTAACATTATCCCACAATTATAGTACTCATAGTGTTGACAAAAAATCTGAAAATATAAAAGCAAATAATAAAAATATTAATTTGCATGATGTAATACTTAAGAATACATTAAGGATTGTAATATTTATTAATTATAATTTTACCATATACACTATAGTTAGACGTACTCTTTGTCAGAGACTTCGAGTGGGTTCTAGAGAAAAAAATGCTAAACGGGATAAATCGAGAATCCCACATGCGTTGATCTAAAGGTGAATCAGCCGCAACCTATTGCGACTTCTGACTTAACATTCAGAAACTCAGTTCTCAAGTACAATTAGCTGAAGTTCTAGTCTCGTTTGGATTTGCTGATGTTTTATTTGGGAGAAAAACGTCCGTATGCAGTTTGTCAATTTGAAAGCAACACAATACAGATGTGATTTAGAGGTTCAGAAATGTGTAGAAATTTAGAAAGTTGTTTGAATAAAATACAATGTTTATAGAGTCACAAATGTTTAGTGCACTTATATTTTTGTATAAAGTAATCTTTAGTACAGTCAACAGTTTAGCTTTATAGTTCAGCTACTATCATTCACAGTTTTGGTAGACATTTTTAGATAGATCTATTTTATTTTTCTGTTGTCTCTCTTTTCCACAGAAGCTAGAAGAGCCAATGCAAAATTATTTTATGGTCCCAGAATGAATATTTGTCTTTCTACAGAATTACGAATATCATTCAAGGGGAACTAACATCGAGACAGCGAATGGGCTCAGTGCAGAGGCAAATTAATTGCCCCCCCCCCCTCGCCAATTACTTGCTATAATAGTATGCCCTAAAATACTACTCTCCGTATTGAATAAATTAGACATACCTGGATAATGCATTTTTTAACAATGGTATATTACAAATCGTCTGCTAGCCAGAACTATTAGCTTGGAAACTACAAAACTTACATTAATTAATGAAATACGCAGTGGCGACTGCTTTACACTTTAAAAAATTATCAGCGTTATCAACGCATTTGTTTTCAATGTTAATTTTTTTTTTATCTTAGTCTTTCTTTTCAGATCAAACCAAATACATTATTATTGTATCTGTACGTTAAGTCTCAACATTGGAAGTAGAATAATGATGAAGCACGTTATTGCTAGTAGTTAGTCCTTGCAGGAATTACTTTACGTTACGACTCATAATGTTAAAACTGGTTAGAGAACAGAGTAAAATAGAGAGAGAGAGAGAGAGAGAGCGAGAGAGAGAGAGAGAGAGAGAGTGAGTGTTAAAACTGGTTAGGGAACAGAGTAAAATCTAGAGTGAGCGAGAGTGAGAGACAAGAGTTAAAAGTAAATAATTTGATAAAGATAGAGAGAAGCGAAAAGATAAAGGACACATGAAAACTTAGAGAAATGGATCAAATCACGATGAGGGAAAACGAGAATACAAAAATAAAAAGAAAGAGAGAGAGAGAGAGAGAGAGAGAGAGAGAGATAGAGAGAGAGAGAGAGAGAGAGAGAGAGAGAGAGAGAGAGAGAGAGAGAGAGAGAGAGAGAGAGAGAGATGTGAAGTGACATAAAATAATAGAGATAGGTGGAGATTTTGATAGTGATAAAAACAAATTTGAAACAAAAACAGCCAAAAAGTCATAATATTCCGAAAGTGCAGTAAAGAGAGACCTGCTCCAAAGAGCGAAAGAAAAAGTGAAAGATAGAGAAAAAAAGAGAAATAGGGTAAGAACAACATGTGGAGTTACAAAGTGTCAATAGATGAGATTAGTTTTCCACCAATGATCACTGCTCGGGGGAGACTCACGTGGTAAACTCGTTCTTGGTCACCTGGCCGTCATGGTTCCGGTCGTAAAGGTTGAAGAGGACGTCGAAATCCACAGTGTCCACGTGGTGGTCATGGTTGAGGTCAAGGCCGCTATACAGCGTGTTCAGCACGCTAAACATGTTGTCGTCGTGGCCGTACTCCCAGGTGATGTGGCTGATGTACTCGACCCTGGACACACGACCGTCACCATCATCATCGTAGGCCTGGAGAGCGAGAAGGGGGAGGGTTGTGATGAGAGAAACAAGATTAAATAAGTACATGCATCAATAAATAATCCAAGTTGTTATTCTGACAACTTTCATTAAATCTCAGTTTAAAAAAGTAAAGTATCCCGTGGGACCAAATTGATCCACAGGGCCGTTCACCAGTTTCCTAGGCCTCGGCATACTAGGAAATCTCCGTTCACTTAGAGATTACGTGGAACAGGCAACAATTACCAAATCTCAGTTTACTTAGAGATTATGTGAAACAGTTTTCAGGCAACAATTACCAAATATCAGTTTACTTAGAGATTATGTGAAACAGTTTTCAGGCAACAATTACCAAATCTCAGTGTCGTCGTCATACCTGCATAAAGTGTTCCAGTTCTCTTATCACTATGATACCATCACCGTTGGCATCTATTTTGGGAAATATACCATCGGCTATAGCGTAGTAGTCTGGAGCCTGACATAGGGCTAGCAAGGGTAGACACAGCAATAGACCGAAGAGTAAAGTCATTTCCATCTTGTTGTTGGGACCTATTGACAATGAGAATAGAACTACATCAGCATTGGCAGTTTATATTTCGAAAACGCATAGACTTGTAGATTTATAGTCTAAGTACACTTTACCAATGCTTAATTAATCTATTTTTATTGCACAAAAGTTTTTTGCATTACCATTTGTTTGTTTTTTTAAGAGGCTCAATATTGTGTTGGCTTTTCCAAACACTATGATACACATGGACCGCTTGCTTTAGTATTTCTGCTATATGATGACTTGAAACACTGATTTATTTCGGAATTCCCGATTATAAAAAAAGTAATTGTTGTACAAGTTCCGTTTCATTTAATCGCTATGATTTTCTCAACGAAAAATTTAAATCGAAAGTTGTATACAGCGGAAACATTTATAGATCAGTGTTGTATGCGCATAGAAAAAGAACATAAGCTCTAAAAATAGAACAAGCGGTCTATCTTATTATAGGTCAATGATAATAGGAATAATAGGCCTACAAGTATTCATTTAAAATCGAAAAAATGCGATTCATAAAACGGAACTTGTATAGCAATTACTTTATTTAGAGTAGGGAACTCCAAAAAAGAAAATAATTGTTGAAAAATCTAAAGCAAGCGGTCCATCTGTATTATAGTCTCTGTTTTTTCACTAGTCCATTACAAAATCAGTTGGCTTTTCTAAATTTTGAGGAAAGATAATTCGTAAGCCAAACGAGTTGGTCCTTGTTTAGGAAATATGCAAATCGCTAAGTCTTTTCGGGTATTTGATTATATGATTTCCTATTTAGGGGCCTACAGCTATTTCAATTTTTCTTTGCTCATTATATTCCATTCCATTATGTTCTCATTTGTCGACCTTTTGTTCCCTTCATTCTGAGCAACAAATTTTAATGATCACTGTTAGTCTTTTTACGATTTTAGTCTTAAATCAAAGTCCTTTTTTAGAGCTCAGTCTATTTGTCTATACAAGTTCTCATTCTATTCTCGGCGCTCAGTCCATTCTCTTCTTAACATATTCTGAGCTCTTTACCTTTTCTTAGCTTTTAGTCCAGTATTTGCTTATAATAAGAATCTATTTATATATGTGAAGCCGGCTGGTCCAGCGGTTAGAACACCGGACTGTCAACCAAAAACCATCGGACAGGTCGCGGGTTCGAGCCCTGCCACCGGCGGATCCCTGTCGCCCTGCAGGAGTTTTGGGACTAGTAGACGTAATAATCTACTAGAGCGCACTGAGCATGCTAATAGCATGATAGAAGCGCTATATAAAAACAATTATTATTATTATTATTATTATTATTATTATTATGTATATATCATACTATCTAGTACATATAAATCAAACGATGTATCTTCTTTAATATTTTATATGATATAAATATGATATAAAGATATTTAAACAGTTGTAACCTTTGACTAATTCATTTTTAACAAAAACAAAACTGGAAGAAAAAAAATTCATACCAGGACTTTTTTATGAAGATCTCGAAAAGAACCGTACAGAAATCTTGAATCGTATATTTATATTTTAAAAACTTGAAAGTCACATGACCATGCGAAAAAAGCCAGCCTGATAGATAAGGTTAATCTGTTAAATTTGTTGTATTGTCTTAAACATATAGCCTACATCACTTTCAATAGGCTGGTTTGCTGTACCTACAGAGTAGGTATAGAACAGAATGCGCAATCCCTCTATGCGCAGTCACTAAAAGTGAAGCCATTTTCTTTTGATTCGAGGCAGCGTCACTAGAGACGCTACTATAGTAAAATGAGAAATGCTTTTTTATTACTGATATCTAGTCTTAGCAAGCTTAGGACTAAAGCAAGGCTACTAATATTAAGTAATATGAGGTTACAAGTTTCCGTTGTTTATCCTTTACGGTCAGGAAAGCCATGTAGTTTAACAAGCTTATTTGTTAAAAAATTAATAGTTTTCGCATCATTTTTGCATTTTATTACATAATAGCCTTTTCCCCTTTTGCCTGAGGCATTAGCCTTGTGTGTTCGAACTTGTAGATTTGCTGAAAAAGACATTGTAAATAAGCATAAATATATAGTGTAACCAGGTCCACTGAGTCTACACAGTATGACGTCGGTATTACTTCCTGAAACGGAAAAAAATGCGATTGTGCATTCTGTTCTATATTTATTGTGCGGTTGTACCTCTATTCACAACATACACGATTCTCGATGTCTTAATGTTGCATTATTTACATAATATATATGTTGCTTTTAATTTTACCACACATATTTAAATAGTGAAAAATTGTCCTTATTTTCGAATAGTCTGCAACTAGCTTTCAGTGGCTGCTAGCAGTTTCCAGGTCTCACATCCGTACAGAACAATTGTTTTTACAAGGGCTCTGTAAAGCCTGAGTTTTGTTGGGAGACTAATGCCTTTTGCTGGACCAGATTCTATTAGGTCTAGCCATAGCCGCTATGGCTCATAAATAGATCTATATTTTGCATGTATTACAAAATATGTATTACCTGTTAGAAGTCCAGTTTTCGTAAGCTGTCAAAGGTAATCGATATTATCTATGTTACGTTCTACTATTAAGTGGTCTAATTATCTATTATAAAATCTAGGTAACACAGTGGTCGAGCGGCAGCGCTTTTGACTTGCGTTCCGAAGGCTCTGGGTTCGTATCCTGGTTAAGACTAGGATTTGTTCCGTGGTCCGAGTCTAGTCTTGCATTTTTATAAATGTTTTAAATGATGTAAATTTACTGTTTTTCCTGGTTTGTTCAGGCAACCCATCCCATGCCTGAATGCCAATCGGGAAGACAGAGTACTTCTATGTATTTGTTCTCGCATACGGGTTAAAAGTGTTTTTGTCTTTATGTTTATCTGAGCACGAAACAGGTTGTTATTTTGTTGTATTTCCAATTTAGAGTTTACTGCCATTAGTATTGTTACTACTTTACTCTTTGCCCTTCTTTCCTCTAGTGTTTCTAGATTTAGTGATTTGACTATTGGTGTTAATCTTGTTAATTGGGAATATTCACTAGTTATGAACCGTTCAGCTCTTTTCTGAATGTTTTCTAATTTTTTAATATTTTCTTTAGTTGATAGGTCCCATACAGATCCTGCATATTCTATTATAGATTTGTATAGATTGATTTCATTGTTTATTTAACAATGTTATTTTTTTCTTGATATGTCTTTGACAATGCCTTTTTTTGTACATATTTTATAGGCAACACATAATGTATGACACCCAGCACATTTTCGACACACAACACATATTTGACACGCCACACACTGACAATCTATTTACCATGCAACACATATATGAAACGCCACACATTGACAATCTATTTGCCATGCAACACATATATGACACGGCACACATAGACAATCTATTTGCCATGCAACACATATATGACACGCCACACATAGACAATCTATTTGCCATGCAGTACATATATGACACGCCACACATAGACAGTCTATTTCGCTATGCAATACATTTATGACACGTCACACATAGACAATCTATTTGTCATGCAACACATATGTCACAATTCTGGATTTAATAGTGACTATTAGCACTTAGATAGATAGCAGTGTATAACTAGAACCTTAGATTAGCTTAAGTTTAGCTAGAATAGAGAGAAGGTTAGTCTGACGTCACTATCTTCTCCCTCCCTTACGCAATTACATCTCCCCATCACTCTTTCTCACCTGTTTCTCTACCCTTCACTATACTCTTGTACTACGCCCAAATTCAGAGTCTACTGACTAATACGACCAACGTGGTACTACATCTTGGTTGAATGGGTACGAATGTGTTAGTTAGAATGTATATATTTTATCCTATGCTATATTAATGTATTCATATCATGTCTTAATGTATTTATATCTTGTGCTATTTTAACGCATGTGTAGACAGTCATTACTCGATCCCTCACTCACCCCCCCTCTTCGCGCCCCCGCCACCCCCCCCCTTTATATCCCCTCAGCTTAGCGGCACGTTATGCAATTGCTTTGAGACGGTCGTTCCCTGAGCGAGTCATTACTCGATCCCTCACTCACCCCCTCCTCTTCGCGTCCCCGCCACCCCCACCCCCTTTTATATCCCCTCAGCTTAGCGGCATGTTATGCAATTGCTTTGAGACGGTCGTCCCCTGAGCGTTGACCAAAGAACCCAGTTCGCACACATATAACTAATTCTCGTCCGAAACCCCCCCCCCCAGCCACTTGAGTTAACTACTTAAAATTCTACCAAAGGGAGATAAATTCCCCCACTCAGCATGACGTCTGTATAAATTGTCTTTCATCTAGACCTCTCCCCCCCCCCCTTTCCGCCCTCGCAACCCCGACCCCCAATCCATTTTTGGCTCCAATAAGCTTTTCTTATGCAAATGTATATTCAATCTAGCCAATGAGAATATGATGTAATTAAATGTAAGCCAACCAAATTAACCTTGGGTCAGGTGACTAATGTTCACGGAAAAGCCCGCCCAACTAAACTAGAGCAGATCTCCCCCAGCTCCCGAGCTAGACACATCGTTTTGGTCTAGCTCCCGAATTGTTACTTGGACTTGCAGATACTTAGCCAGTAATCGTAATTCCCTCATTATAGTTACGTAGCCTAAACTTGGATTCCGCAACAACACAGTATATTGAGTGTTAGACGTTCCTGTGCATATATCTCAAGCATTGTATCTCCCCTGCATGTTAGTATGTGTATCTCATCATTGGATATTGAAGTTGAATCATAAATAAACACCTGAAACGTAACCAGAGACTTGCTTGCCTAACTTAGAACTGTCTGTTTGTGTGTGTTTAACAACATCTAAGCGAGCCAGTAGAGAACAAATAAATATTCCAGGTCAACCACAGCATCGGCACCTCATACCTCTAAGACAACCAGCCATTATTACCCCCCTCTCAATTGCCACGTCGTGACAAAGTGGGACCTCGTATCCGGGATTATCTGAACTTCAAGCCGTTCAGCGCACTGTCAACAGCAACAACCCGAGGACTACGCCGATTCTGAAACCGACCCTGGATGGGGGCTCATCTCTCTACAACACAAAGACTCTAAGCCAGCAACCAGACCCGTCATCCCAACGCCAGCAACCAGATCCATCAACCCATCAAACCAGGCTCGCCACTTTACGCAGCCTACGCCACCCCAGCCTACGCTAACGCCACCCCAGCCTACGCTAACGCCACCCCAGCCTACGCCTACGACACCCCAGCCTACGCTTACGCCACCCCAGCCTACGCCTACGCCACCACTGCCTACGCTTACGCCACCAAAACAGTCAAAAACTTACTTTCCTCACACTCAGATGTGCTAACTGACACCCCAGGACGTACTAACTTAGAGACGTTCACCATGAAAGTCACGGACCCGCGACCCATTACGGTCAAGCCATATGCTATGCCCCACGCCAAACTGGACGTCATTGAGAAAGAAATCAATTATCTGTTAGCCCATAACATCATCGTGAGTTCAACCTCCCCATACAATGCGCCAAACCGTCCCCTTTGGCCTAAACAATTCCCCCTCCGTGTTCACTCGCATGATGCGAAAACTGATCCAGCCAATTGACCGACCTGGGATCACCCACTTCGTGGATGACATCTTGATAGCCACGCACACCTGGGCAGAACATGTGGAAACGATAACCGCTCTACTAGCTAGACTCCGCGAAACCGGCCTAACCGCCAGGCCGTCGAAATGCATGGTAGGTTTCAATAAACTGAAATTCTTAGGTCACATGATCGAAAAGAATAAAATAATGCCAGACGAAACCAAAGTAGAGAAAATTAAGTTAGCCCCTCAGCCCACCACCAAATCAGGTATAAGGTCCCTTCTAGGACTAACAGGGTATTACCAAAGGTTCATACCGCAATACAATAGCATCGCGGCCCCTTTAACAGACTTGACGCGGAAAAACCTCCCGGAAAAAGTCACCTGGTCAACAGAATGCCAGCTAGCGTTCGACCAGCTGAAGGCTGCTCTCACTAGTAAACCCATACTCCGTCTGCCTGACCCGACCCGCCCCTACGTATTGAAGTGCGACGCTAGTGGACGCGCCGTCGGCGCGGCCCTGCTACAACCCGACCCGGAGCACGATAATATGCTGTTTCCCGTAGCATATGCCTCGCGTAAGCTCAATGCCACCCAGATGAATTACAGTACTTCTGAGCTAGAATGTTGGGCTCTTGTGTTTGGAATTGAGAAGTTCCACGTATACCTATACGGTCGCCATTTTATCCTCCACACAGACCACCAACCCCTCACGTTTCTCGCATGCGCAAAAAACCTAAACAGAAGGTTAATGAGGTACTCCCTCACCCTGTCACAGTACAGCTTCCAGACCATCTACCAGTCCGGGAAGGAACACCATCTCGCAGATTTCCTGTCCCGGTACTCTGACTCAGATCCCGCCCCTGACTCAGGCCCCACCGACACCACTCAAACCCCGGCCTCAGACTCAGTAAATTAGGTATGAATCCACTCTCACGTGTATTCCAAATTGGCCCGGAGGGATGTCACAATTCTGGATTTAATAGTGACTATTAGCACTTAGATAGATAGCAGTGTATAACTAGAACCTTAGATTAGCTTAAGTTTAGCTAGAATAGAGAGAAGGTTAGTCTGACGTCACTATCTTCTCCCTCCCTTACGCAATTACATCTCCCCATCACTCTTTCTCACCTGTTTCTCTACCCTTCACTATACTCTTGTACTACGCCCAAATTCAGAGTCTACTGACTAATACGACCAACGTGGTACTACATCTTAGTTGAATGGGTACGAATGTGTTAGTTAGAATGTATATATTTTATCCTATGCTATATTAATGTATTCATATCATGTCTTAATGTATTTATATCTTGTGCTATTTTAACGCATGTGTAGACAGTCATTACTCGATCCCTCACTCACCCCCCCCCTCTTCGCGCCCCCGCCACCCCCCCCTTTATATCCCCTCAGCTTAGCGGCACGTTATGCAATTGCTTTGAGACGGTCGTTCCCTGAGCGAGTCATTACTCGATCCCTCACTCACCCCCTCCTCTTCGCGTCCCCACCACCCCCACCCCCTTTTATATCCCCTCAGCTTAGCGGCATGTTATGCAATTGCTTTGAGACGGTCGTCCCCTGAGCGTTGACCAAAGAACCCAGTTCGCACACATATAACTAATTCTCGTCCGAAACCCCCCCCCCCCAGCCACTTGAGTTAACTACTTAAAATTCTACCAAAGGGAGATAAATTCCCCCACTCAGCATGACGTCTGTATAAATTGTCTTTCATCTAGACCTCTCCCCCCCCCTTTCCGCCCTCGCAACCCCGACCCCCAATCCATTTTTGGCTCCAATAAGCTTTTCTTATGCAAATGTATATTCAATCTAGCCAATGAGAATAGGATGTAATTAAATGTAAGCCAACCAAATTAACCTTGGGTCAGGTGACTAATGTTCACGGAAAAGCCCGCCCAACTAAACTAGAGCAGATCTCCCCCAGCTCCCGAGCTAGACACATCGTTTTGGTCTAGCTCCCGAATTGTTACTTGGACTTGCAGATACTTAGCCAGTAATCGTAATTCCCTCATTATAGTTACGTAGCCTAAACTTGGATTCCGCAACAACACAGTATATTGAGTGTTAGACGTTCCTGTGCATATATCTCAAGCATTGTATCTCCCCTGCATGTTAGTATGTGTATCTCATCATTGGATATTGAAGTTGAATCATAAATAAACACCTGAAACGTAACCAGAGACTTGCTTGCCTAACTTAGAACTGTCTGTTTGTGTGTGTTTAACAACATCTAAGCGAGCCAGTAGAGAACAAATAAATATTCCAGGTCAACCACAGCATCGGCACCTCATACCTCTAAGACAACCAGCCATTATTACCCCCCTCTCAATTGCCACGTCGTGACAACATATCTGGCGCCGAAAGCATATTTACACGTAACACGTAGATCTATATGAAACCCAACACATATTATATTATATCAACACTTGTTTGACTCGCAAGATACATATATATGATACGCATCACATATATTATGGCGTTTAAAACTTACCTGATATTCATTTCGTGTCTGACACTTATAATTTAAAATTATCACACACACACATCACATACAAACACAGACATACGCATAGCATACATAGTATTAGTATACATATAAGACTGGTCAGAAAAATCATCCATTATTTCAATAAACTATAACAGCTTTGGATGCAAGGAATTCGTTTATTTATAAAAGTAAATCATTGTCTAGAATTCAGAAAAAATCTAATTGATAAGAAACAAGTAGAGTAGCGGTCACGTGATCTATATTGGAATTCCGGTAAGATCGTGGAAGTATCTGCAAAATAAATAAAAAAATATTGGATTAATGATTATAGTTATTATTTGTTGATTTTATGTGTGTTCATTACATATCTATATGTTGTCATATTATGGCACCCTGGTGAAGGCGAGCATTAGTTTTGGAGTCTGGAAGATATCCCTGAGTGTACCCAGCCCTAACATTAGTCGGAGTTTAAGTAAATGGAGGCGGCTGGGCGTTGTGTTGGACACACAATCCCCCCTAGTATGCAGTGACCGCATAAATGGGTGAACGCCGCTTCATTGGCCTTACGGATTAATTTTGTCCTATGTGATTACTTTACTTACTTACAAGTATTCATAATAGTTTAAAATGAATGTAGATAATGATAGATAAGGCTCTTTGGTATCCACTACTCCAACATGCATTCAACAACTCCCCCGAGTTTTTGAAAAGTTGAAATAAAAGTGTAAGGTCATACCAATTAACACTAACAAAATTAAACAAAGATATAACTCACAAGACGAACTCGCGTTGACTGACAAGGTTGTTGTGGTTGGTATCAGCGGTGTTGAAGAATTTGGTGTAGTCTGGGGCGTCGATGTGGTTGTCGTTGTCGTAGTCTAGGGCGTTGAACAGGTCGACGAGCACCTGATGGACCGAGGGGTTGTTGACGTGGTGGGTATCCACTTCGTGGTTGTACTCTTGCTTGGAGATTCGCTGATCATGGTTGGTGTCAAAGCGCTGGAGAAAGATAAATACATATCAACATTAGCTATGGGGTGGATTGTGTGGCAAGAACGCTGCTTCAGTGTATAATGTATACTATACGTAGTTTTTGAAGAATGGCGTACATACTAGTTAGTTGTGTGTATCTCTCTTCATCCAACCAAGTTTTTACGCAAAACTATCTCACTCTCTCAGTCTGTCTACCAATCTTCTTATATATCTTGCCTTTCATCTATCTATCTATCTATCTATCTATCTATCTATCTATCTATCTATCTATCTATCTATCTATCTATCTATCTATCTATCTATCTATCTATCTATCTATCTATCTATTTATCTATCTTCTTATCTATCTATCGATATATTTATCTATTTATCTATCTATTTATCTATTTATCTATCTATCTATCTATCTATCTATCTATCTATCTATCTATCTATCTATCTATTTATCTACCTATCTATCTATCTATCTATCTATCTATCTATCTATCTATTTATCTATCTTCTTATCTATCTATCTATCTATCTATCTATCTATTTATCTATCTATCTATTTATCTATCTATCGATCTATTTATCTATTTATCTGTTTATCTATCTATCTATCTATCTATCTATCTATTTATCTATCTATCGATCTATTTATCTATTTATCTGTTTATCTATCTATCTATCTATCTATCTATCTATTCATTTATTTATTTATCTATTTATTTATTTATCTATCTATCTATCTATCAAATTTATTTATTTATCTATTTTTCTATATATTTATCTATTTATATGTCTATTTATCTATCTATCTATTTATCTGTCAATCTATTTATCTATCTATCTATCTTTCTATCTTTCTATCTTTCTATCTTTCTATCTATCTATCAAATTTATCTATTTATCTATTTATCTATTTATCTATTTATCTATTTATCTATTTATCTATTTATCTATTTATCTATTTATCTATTTATCTATTTATCTATTTATCTATTTATCTATTTATCTATTTATCTATTTATCTATTTATCTATTTATCTATTTATCTATTTATCTATTTATCTATTTATCTATTTATCTATTTATCTATTTATCTATTTATCTATTTATCTATTTATCTATTTATCTATTCATTTATTTATCCATCTATCTATCTTATTGTGTGTCTGTCAGCCTGATATTTTTGTCTGTGGGTCTTTGAGATTTTATATCTGTCAATATGTATTATCGTTTATCTGTTCATCCATTGAGCCATCCTCTTCCTTCTATCTAATTATTTGTCTTTCAATCTATTACCTATCTATCTATCCATTTCTCTATCTCTAATCTATCCATCCATCTATCTATCGATCAAGCTATAATAACTTTAATATTTGATTATGTCTCGTCTTACATTAAAGTAAGTCTGCATCTCTAAAGTCTCGATGTTTCCATCCTGGTCAATATCAAATCTGTTGAACTCATAGTTGGCTAGTGTGTTCACGTTAACTTGGCAAAGAGCCAAGATTGGCAGACAGAGGGCAATAGCGAAGACAAACATTCTTTTTCCTGATCCAAGGAAAATATAAAACATAAAATAATAATACATTAATTTTACGAAATTTACAAATGTTTGATTAGAATATAATCAGAATTAGCTAAACTAGGTTTGCAATTGATACTGCTTATTTAGATCAAAGAAGTCATAAGATGGAACGCTTGCTCTATTTTTAGAGCTTATGTTAATTATGTTCCTTTTCCGTGCTCATCCAATAACGATGTCTTAAATGACTTCTACGCTCCTACGTTAGCCTAATGTTTCCGCTGTATACAACTTTCAATTTTAAGTTACATTTTTCATTGAGAAAATCAAAGCCATTAAATAAAACGGAAGTGTACAGTGCAAAAGTGAATCGTAAATTCCGAAAAGCAGTCATTAAATAGCATTAAAGAAACGGCCCCAATGTGTGCTTTCTGCAATGTCAACTTAACAGTGTCTCACATTTTGTTGGAGTGTAATACATTTAAGGAAATTCGACGTAAATTCTATTACTGTAGAACTCTTCATGAACTTTTCAGCAAAATTAAACCCAATCATATGATAAACTATATTAAAGACATACAACTGTACAACAGACTTTAAAGAAATAAGAACAATGAAATGAATACAAGAGAAACATGACAACAATGTTATCAAAAAGACCCTATATAACCTTCGATGTTGATGGGCCGGAAATTCAACAATTCAATTCAATTCAATAACAGAAATATTAAAGCAAGCGGTCTATCTTATTTATAGTCTTTGGTCAAGCCGATAATCTGCCCACCTAACATAAAAAAAAAAGTAAGCTTCTTTGATTATATAGGTTATTTAAAATTTGATTGATACACATTAAACATTATCCACGGTATTAGTTTGTAAGGTAATACATTTAATTTACATTTACTATACATTTACTTACTTGCTGTGAACTGATAGACAGATTGTAGTGGCGGTGCAGACACTTTTATAACAACTAGAGTTGTCTACCTTTTTTTATATAGAGTTTAGTTGTTTTTTTTTTAAAGAATAATGTTTACAGTGGATCTCATACGGGGAATAGTGACGTACACAGTACTCTCAAACTAATACTATAATTGCCTCGAAAAAACAACAACGGACAAGCCTTCCGGCTCTGATGTACAGGACGTAACGGTGTTCAGGGGTGAACCAGGGGGAGAGGGAGGGGGAACACCAGAGTTTTGTCCGGGCGCCAGCCACCCCGACGGCACGCCGATGAGGCTATAAGGCCCATGAGTCACGCCGTGTATAACTTAAGGTTCGGTCTCCGCAGCACACATGCACTATTTTCTTCCACTGCGAATCCCCCTAGGATCATTATCGTGGTGGCCCGCCCGTATACCTGCAATGTCGCCCGGTAGCACAAATTCCATACTGTAGGTATGGACATGAAACTAATAGAGGCATGTGGTCTGCCGATAATGGGTCGTATTGCCAGTTTCAAAGTCTGAGGTTTAAATCCCGAAAATATTTGACTTTTTTTTTGTAGTTCAAGCTATATGTAGCTTTCGTGGGTAAGCGCAAGGTTCTGGGTTCTATTGCCAGACATCAGCTGGGTTGCATGTTAGAATTGTGGAAGTAGATGCACATGTATTAATGTTCCCATTGCACCAAAGAACATCAGCAGAAGTGGCCATTATTTTTCAAATGCTGTGCAAATGAGACTGATGCTCTTAAAAAATGGGAGGCCCTTTTAAGTCTGACGCTTTGCACAGAGAGCTAAATATAACCGAAAATCCTAAGCGCGCCCAGCTGCTGCCCATTTATTTCTGTACCCATGGGCCTTAAAGCTGGTGAAGCGTGCAAACCACCGATACGCGCCCATTAATGAGTACACCGGTAGGCTAACGTATGGGAACTCCCCCCTCCCCCCCTTCCTTTGGGAGTCCGCTGATCCAAGCATGGGTGAGACCCCACCTAAGCTTGATGGTGAGCAAAGGAATAGGGCGCAAAGGAATAGGGCGCAACAGTACCCGTCTCGTCAACCCGGTGTCTGGATGACCAAGCCTATAGTCTGGACTTTGTACTACCGGGCGAAATTTCAGGTATTAGGAGGTAATGCCCTCGTTAATGATCCGGGGTAAACTACATAAGGAGGAAAAGATGCAGTGCATGTGTCAACGGGAAACCTAACAGGCCAAACTGCGGCATGCCTGGGACAGGGTCTTAGAGCTAGGATGACTTCACCCACCCCCTTTTCACGTTTCTCCTCTTACTCAAGAACCGGAAGACTTTTAAAATTAGGCACCAAATCTTCTGTGTTCAGAACCACTGTAGATTCAAACAACAAATTAGCATGGGCGTGGGAACAGGTCCATGTGGTCATGCTTTTTGTCTAAGCCGGAGTTTGTTGATTCTTTGACTTCAGTTTACGGGATACCAAAGAGATGTAACATTACTTTTACATATGAGTTATTTAGCTCCATTCAATGTTGTCAAATTTTTTTTTAAAGTACATGATAGCAGATACTTTTTTTTATAGCGTCGTTATAGATCTAATTTTAAGATAAAATTGACAGTTTTTAAGAACCATACAAGATTCTAATTAAAAAGAAAAATATATAATTATTAATGTATTTTAAACTTGGAGGTTTGTGTGTATGTGTCGAATTATGTAAGGCGGGATGATTGCACTTTTCTACCATATAGTTGATAGAGTTATTTAATCTTATTTATATGTGTCTTGTACTAAATATTTTTGAAAGATAAAAAGCGAAAGATTATCCCAGAAATTTTTTTCTGGTTCATGAAGTCCAGGCTTGTTCTATAGGAATATAGGGACTTTGTGGGCACATCTCCTTTTTAAAAATAAAATTGCATCTTCTAGTTCTCTCGAACTTAAATCGAGTACTATATTCATTATAAATAGATTTTTTTTCTAAAGTAAATAAGATCATCATTGGGCTCGGTGGCCGAGTGGTAGCGCGTTCGACTGGCATACCGAAAGTCCAGGGTTCGAATCCTGGTGGAGGCTATGATTTTTCCACTGGACTCGAGGATGTCCCTGAGTCTACCAAGCTCTGATGTGTACCTGCCCTTAGTTAGGGTAAAGAAAGGCGGCTGTACATTGTGCTGGCCACACAATCACCTAGTATGCCGAGGCCACATAAACTGGTGAACGCTACCTTATCGAAGGGTACTTTACTTATGAACCATAATAATATACGTTTCTATTTCATGATATCCAGGATTGCTGTATTTGAATAGAGGGACCTTAGTCGTCCAGACCGGTCCGTGACTCTGCGGACGTTTCTCCTTTTTTTTTAAATTGAATTTTCCAGTTCTCTCGAACTTTTTTTTGCTAAGGTAAATACGGTCACCTTTAAATTAAGACAAAAATGAATTGTTTTGCAAGGACTAATACGTTGTTGATGTACTGCTTGTTGTTATTTGACCTGTAATTGGCAGGTGTTTTATTCATTAATCTTTTAATCCCTGTCTCATAGGCTATCAATCTATGTGACATAATAAAAAAAAATACTTGTTTTTATTTTTCGGGATTCGGGTCTCGCCTTGCATTTAGGGACAAGGTGGCCGAGCGGCAGCGCGACCGACTGGAGATCCGTAGGTTCTGGGTGCAGGCTGGGATTTTCTTCCGGGACTTGAGGTTGCCCCTGCCTCTACCCAGCTCTGATGGGTACCTAACAAGTGTGTGGGGTAAAGTAAAGGCGGCTTGGCATTGTGCTGGCCACACATTCCCTCGTATGCCGTGGCCACAGAACCTGGTTAACGCTGCTTCACCAGCCCTATGATCAGTTTGGTCGAAGGGTTCTTTACTTTATTTGCATTTCGATACAGTTTTAAAAATGTTTGAATTGTTAACCTTCCTGACTAGTTATTGTAACTCAGTCCATGCCAGGCAGAATGTCAGGACGAACATAAATGAATATATTATGTGAATTACTTCTTGCATAAGGAATTAGTAAAGTGATTTTATCACTGTAATAATTAAGCATTTAGTTAGATTATTATTTAATGCGCTAAATATTATTTACTTAGTATGTCACGACGCATAAGGTGGCATACATTTTCCAAAGCTCTCTGTCAACTGCAACTCTCTAAACCTCAACCATATTTACTCCTAAAGGTCGTAAGTTATTGCAGTTTGCACTCCATGCGATATTGGGGGCGTTTTTGTCTCCGTTGCAATTCATTGGTTACCAAATGGTGGCCAACATGAGGCGTCTGTTCTGCTGAATAGGACCTGTCCAGCTCACGATCCAGCTCATTCTATTCTTTTAGTAGTCAGTAAGTCATTCTTTTTAAGAACTACTTTTTTATTTGTTTGGATTTTTTTGGTTATTGGCATTGGCATGCGGATTACGGAAGCCCTAAGATTTGCTAAAGTTGTCAAAATATTAACATTTTCTTCAACATATTTCAGTTTTGTACCCCTTACAAAACATTCCCGTCATTTCCTTCAACTCCCAAATCTTTTTGTGGAGTAACTTATACCCATAATTTCCCTTACGCCCTTTTAGTAGAATAGGCCTATATATGGTTACGCGATGCGCTATCATCGTTATGGCTCGCCAGTTTTCGCTGGCATATTGAACTTATGGCAGTGTAGTTCTTGTCGACGCGTAGTTTTGTTGCAGTTGATCTTCTTCTTTTCAAACGTTCCTTAATAATATATTGGTTTAGCTTATAACACTAAACTTTTATTTATGTGAATATTCACTTAATTAGCCTTACACACTATTATAGGCCTGATTTAGTTTTCATATTTTGTTACATTTGTAAATGACAAGGGTAACACCAATAGTCATATCACGAAACATAGAAACACTAGTGGACAGAAGGGCAAAATAGTAATAATACATAAGGCACTAAACTCTAATTTTGAAATACAACCCAATAACAACCTGTTGCAAAGCTCAGATAAACAAAAGGACAAATGCACTTTCCTTATCCCTTAGGCAAGAACAAATGCATATAAGTACTCTTTCTTCTCGAGTGGCATTCGGGCATGGAATGGGTTGCCTGAACAAACCAGGAAAACTAGTAACTTAAAATGATTTAAAACATTAATAAAGATGCAAGACTAGACTCGGGTCACGGATGTGCGTTGGACGCATTAATCTTCTTCATAAAAGGAGCGTCTGTAAAAATAATAATAATAACGGTGCTTATATAGCGCATATCCCGTTGGTGACAGTTCTATGCGCAGACGACAGTTACAGAATACAGACAGACAACGAAATATGTAGTAATACGCTAATTCTGCTGACGAAATAGGTGAGTCTTCAGCCGGCTCCTGAAGGTGTCATAGCTAGGGCTCTGGCGAAGCTGTAGTGGGAGGGGATTCCAAGCGGACGGTCCTGCGTAGGAAAATGAACGTTCGCCAGCGGACACTAGCCTCACACAAGGGATCCGCAGAGTAAGCGCGTCAGATGCCGAACGAAGTGGGCGGGACTGGGTGTAGAGCTCCATACAAGAGCGAAGATAATCCGGGGCGCAGTTATTCAGGCACCTATAACAGAGGGAAGCCAGCTTATATGAGATCCGGTTGTTGATGGGTAGCCAGTGCAGAGATCGGAGCAGAGGATTGATATCATTTGACTTCTTCTTCTTGAGAACTAGTCGGGCTGCGCAGTTCTGGATACGTTGGAGTCCTTGAAGGGAGGAGGCCGAGAGACCAGCCAAAAGCGAATTACAATAGTCCAAGCGGGAAAATAGGAGAGAGATGATGAGCTTAACACAAGATCAGATAAATGTTTCACTGCCATCTCAACGTCCTTTAAAGTTTTTATTTACTTCAGCAAAATGACGATTCTATGGTTATTGTCAACTTTGAATTAATTTAGTACTTTGGATTTTTCGTTTCATTTCTTGGCTTCAGTTTATAAAATAGGTTATATTTCAGCAATTGACATTATCCTTGTATTATATTTAGTCGGTTAATGCTACACATTCTGTTTTTTCCCCATGTTTGTATAGTATTAAATTATTAATTGGTTGTATAATATACTTTTAGCCTAGAGAATTGTATCCTTGTTCTTGTTTGTTTGTTTCTCAATGTTAAATGCGCTCTTTCATTATGTTTGTTGGCAGCGCTATACAAATATAATTATTATTAGTATTAAATATATTACTTTTAATAACCAACATTTGACCATAACATCCACTTAAGATAGTGAATTTTTTTTTTAAACTAACCTTTCTCCATATTTATATGATTTTTGTAACTGATGGTGGTGAAATAGTACTAGTTTTACTCATTAAAAGGGCACGAATCAAATACAGTTAAGCTCCGAGACTGTGTTTTCTCGCTCAAGTCCATGAAGAAAAATTAGGGCAAGAGACAGAAGACAGCCAGGGAAAAAAAGTATGCCTCGATGTGCCTTTTGGGCACTGGACACAGCCGGAAGATGTGTCTTCCCACATATTTGAGCCCAAACCAGATAAAAAATGATAAAAATAATTGCCCTACAGAGAAAAGATCAAGTGACCAACTTTCCCCTGCTCACAGAACACATAGCCTACATCTAAACTCACACCATAACCACATCAAACTAGAAAAAGAAGCGGCATCCTCCCCCCCCCCTGCCCCTCTGTAAACTTCAAAATGAAAAAGTTGTTCATCGCCTTTTTGACAGTTTGGCACTACAGGACATACGAAATGTCTACATGCCCAGAACACCAAAATCGCTCCAACACCATGTATTTTAACTACGAACAGATACAAACAGTCTGCAATTTCTTCACTATAGACTCAGGACGAAGGACAAGAGCCCAGATGGCTGCTGAATTGGAATGATGATGATAATAGATTACCTGTTTGTTAGACACAAATTGATATAATTTTTAAATCTTACAATTAGGCTATAAATATTGAAAAAAAAAATGATCAGGGCTGCGGGAATTTATTGCAGGATTAACAAGCAGGTTAATACGGCCTTGGCAATCTACACTATCTTGTGTCCATGACACTACAACACTTTTCCGTATCATTGTCGCGTACCTATTAGTTTCTGGGTCGATTTCTGCGGTACCTGAAAACATTTGTGGCGTATCGCAGTTGACCTCCATCGAAATGTTTAACCAAAGTTCTTTCACCAGATTCCAGCAAAACTCTTTTTACAGTCATTATTCTTTATTTTTACTTTCTAGTTACATTAACTATAATTTGGACATTTCTAGATTCTAGTCTTTTTTTGTGTGTCTCAAAAACGTCCAGTATTATATTTATGTTATCGTCTTATCTTATATGTTACAGACACTCGTTAATTAAGAAGATTAGTCTTCCCCCCCTAGGCGTATCAATGGTTTATCTTATATATTACAGACGCTCCTTCCATAAAGAAGATTATTGCGTCAAAAACTAATCCGTGGTCTTGTCTGTTCTTACAGTTTGATTAGTGTTCTAAATGATGTTCAGTTACTTTTGTTTTCTTTGTTTCTTCAGACAACCCATTCTATTCCCGGATACCACTCCGGAAAAAAGAGTACTTACATGCATTTGTTCTTGCATGCATATGCATATGTTATTCTGAGCATTGTAACAGATTGCTAGTGTGTTGTGTTAGAATTTAATGCCTTATGTATTATTACTAATTTACTCTTTGCCATCCTGTCCTCTTGTTTAGGGGGCGGCAACTTACGGAACGCGTGCCAGACTTAGCAATTTCCATTGGCACGTGGAAGTCCCCTAAGCAGACTTTTCAAGTCTTTTCTACAAGTATAGAACAGTATGAGTTTTAGTCTGTTGGCACGCTGAATAAATTAGAAATCCTACTTTAGCACACTAATATCAAAAGGTTGCCGACCCCTGGTTTAGTATTTCTAGGCTTAGAGATTTAATCTAGATCTATGAGATTTGAATGATATTCTAATGTTGGAATTTACTGGACTAGTTCTGACTATCATCGGCATTCTGAAGTTATCACTAGATGGACTTAATAGAAATTACACGTGTGAGAATAGTGTTTAAATTACAAGAAATTATCTGATCTTAGTATCAAATCATCGGCAATATATTTCTAACCCATTTTGAAAAAGTACCTAGCCAGCTCCCTGTTGGTATCAAACATAAACTTTGGAAAAAGTAAGCTTAATCAGTTAAGTGACGGTCACAGTCAGGTACACATCAGAGCTGGGTAGTCTTAGGGTCACCCTCCAGACCAGGGAATAAATCATAGCCTTCACCAGGATTCGAATCCAGGACCAAAAACCGAACGCGCTGTCGCTCAACCACCGAGCCGCAAACTATAAATTATTTATCCAAAATGTATTTAACCATTGCAGATACTTCCACGATCTTACCTGGCTTCCGCTACCACTGCTCTACTTTTTTTCAAAGGTTGCCCATAGCTTGTAAAAATGGTTTGATTATTCCTAAATGTGCAGTGTCCTTCATTATTGTCATTAAAACATGAAGGGTGCATGTTTCCCTCTTCTCATAAAAACGTTTGGGTTTGTGCTATATATTTGCGCAACAGAAAAAGTTTATAAACTAGACAAGTCAAATGTAGTGCATTTAATGCCAGAACAAAAAAAAACTCTATGATAATATCATTGTTTACAAATGTCTATTTTGTATTTGCAAAGGATCAAAATAAAAACACCAGCATAACGATTGTCCATTTATTTTCCTACAGGTACTGGATCTAAGCCTGTTAGGTCATAGAAGTACCTGAAAAAAAAGGGAAAGAAAAGGTTAGAAACGCCTTAAATTTTAGACTAAAATTTAAATATTTGCAGGATAAATTTTGTGTCTCTGTTCATTTTAAAAAACAACTGAAATAAATTTTTGTGAGCAATATTTTCTTCCAAATCTCTTTAAAAAAAATAAAATTACATTGTTTTAAAAGGAATCCATTTTTTTTCAGTCCTATTTCAACAAAAAGAAAGTTTAAAATTGAAAAAAAACAAAACAAGAATTTTATCCAAAATTTATAGACTAGCAATTTTCTTTATCATTCTCAGGTGATTTGAATTAAAGCCGATTGAATTGTAGGATAGACTCTCACAATATCAGGATAAGTTAACAAGAAAAAAAAATCGTGTCACAGCAACCCCAGAAATGCAATAAAGCTCTAAGCTGCTGCATCAATCATTTTTGAAATAACTGTACCTTAAAAAATGTATCGAATAGACTTTTTTAAACTTATGTTTTTTTTTTTTTTTTGGTGTGAAATTTCGATAATCTAGTTTATAACTAGTTTTCTCCCCTTTTTCCTTAAAAAATAGAAAAACTGATTTTTGGAGAGGTTGTATGAAATTGTTTTATCATAGATTTTGTGCATAGTTAACGCTTGATAGAAAGATGGAAAAATCTGTCAGCGTTCCAAGGAACTTGCTTCCATAAAGAAACACATGAACAAAGCAAAGTTGTTTTCAAGGATTTAGAATATAAGACGTTACATTTTGTCTATTTTAGTCTCATGCATTAAGGAGATATTGATGCTCGCAAAAATACTTCGAATCTCCTACGTAGAACACAGGACTAATGCGTATGTGTGGGACAGAATATCCTCAATTGCAGGCCCTCAAGGAAAATTATGGCAACAATCAAACGGCGCAAACTGACATGGTTCGGTCAGGTGTAGCGGCACAATATCCTGTCAAAAACAATCCTCCAGGGCACGGTGGAAGGTGGGCGTAGGAGAGGCCGTCAGCGGAGATGCTGGTTAGATAATGTGAGGTACTGGACAGAGTTGCAGTTGACTCAACTATTGACGACTGCTCAGGATAGGCAAAAGTGGAGAAAGTTGACTGCCGAAGTGTCTATTCGCTCCCCCCCCACCCCCCAACGATCACAACGTTCATGGGAATGATGATGATGATGAAGAATGCTTGCAAAACTGCAAAACCCGTTGTTACATGTTAAATTAAATACTTTGATAGATGTGTAAAATTCAGTGGACCAAAATGTGAGTCAGAGAGAAGCGTGTAAAGCGTGAATTTGAATTTGAAAGATTAGTTCTGAGTAGGGATGTTAGACGAAAACCGGAATACCGGATTCCGGTTTTGAAACCAAAAACCGGTTTCGATTTTCAAAACCGGATTTCGGTTTGTTGGTTGGAAGGTAATCATTACTTCAAGTAGCAGTTCTGATGGAAATATTTTAAATAAATAATGTTGGATTCGCACCAAACAATTCTTGAAATGCCTTGCAAACACAATTTATTCTTAGATGTTGTGTTTCTTTTTTTCCAAATACCAACTATGGCTTACGATAAAAACAACATCAAACCAAATGTTAAGATATAGTTACATATCTTTATGTGGGAAAAATTGAAAACACGTCTTTAACGATGGCTCGGTGTAAACTATGTTCCCAACAGATGTAAGCTGGAGAGGTGGCAGTACCACTGGATTGCGTACGCACCTGCGTACGAAGCATCCTGGATTAACATCGTCATCCTCTTCATATGCTTCTTAATATTATGGTCAACGATAATCGGAAATTTGATTATCACCATTGAAAACTATTATCGGTTTTAATCAATTAGCCCAGATTTTTTTTTAGTTCTAAAGAATTTTATGGTAAAGTGTACAAAATCATATTGTATTCAAAGAAATCAACCTATTGAATGCCTTGTAAACACTAATTAAGTTTGAACTATTTTCAAGTATACCTACAAATTTTCCGGCTTTTCTGGCCTGTGACTATTGTGACATTGCGCAAGGGATGGGGGGGGGGGACGAATTCCGGTTTTAAACCGGTTTTATAGAACTGAAAACCGGTTTTGATGAAAAACCGGTTTTAACATCCCTAGTTCTGAGATATGTTTTACTCGTTAAATACTGGGATATCACATCAACGTCATCATTTCCGTACACTAAAATACCCAGGAAGTCATAAATAAATAACGAAATTGTAAATAGTTTTGTCTAATTGAAAAGTTCAACCCACTTGAGAAACTCGGGTTGGCTGACTAGATTATTGTGGTTGGTGTCGGCCGCCATAAAGAGATCGGTGTAGTCAGGGCCGTCGATGTGGTTGTCATTATCGAAGTCAAGGGCGTCGAAGAGTCTCATCAGAACGGCATGAACCTGGGGGTTGTTAACATGATGCGTCTCCACCTCATGGGTGTATTCTTGCCTTGATATTCTTCTGTCTTTGTTTGTGTCGTAACGCTTTTAAAAAATACATTTTTGGTTAACAGTGAACAATAAACTACTATCAACAAAAACGCCCCGGGCTCTAGCCCTGCCGCCGACCCAATCCCTGCCACCCTGCATGAGATTTTGGGCCTCGTAGACGTAATAACCATCTAGAGCGCACTGAGCATGCCAAATAACCATTATTATTTTTATTATTACTTATTTGAGTAAAAGGTCTAAGAATTTAGAAAGCAAATCGAGTGAAAAAAAGATTCACTACATACCACAACAACTACAAAGTTATCTCTCTTCCTTCTCTCTTTCTATCTCTCTCTCTCATCTTGCTATATATATACCACTGTGTGTGGCATACGTGCCAGCAACACTATTTCGGCTCTGCCCCCCCCCCCCCCGGTCCTTTCCCAAACCTGGGCGGGCTAATGTAATGCTTTTCAAGTTAAACTATAACGAATCTTACATCTTCTTCTTCTTCCAAACTGACAGGTGGTCGTCCCCTCTTCTCCATGACCTAAACTCATTTATTGCTCTATTTCCTAAACTCATTTATTGCTCTATTTCCTAAACTCATTTATTGCTGTAAGATCTAAACTCATTTATTGCTCTATTTCCTAAACTCATTTATTGCTGTAAGATCTAAACTCATTTATTGCTCTATTTCCTAAACTCATTTATTGCTGTAAGATCTAAACTCATTTATTGCTCTATTTCCTAAACTCATTTATTGCTGTAAGATCTAAACTCATTTATTGCTCTATTTCCTAAACTCATTTATTGCTGTAAGATCTAAACTCATTTATTGCTCTATTTCCTAAACTCATTTATTGCTGTAAGATCTAAACTCATTTATTGCTCTATTTCCTAAACTCATTTATTGCTGTAAGATCTAAACTCATTTATTGCTCTATTTCCTAAACTCATTTATTGCTGTAAGATCTAAACTCATTTATTGCTCTATTTCCTAAACTCATTTATTGCTGTAAGATCTAAACTCATTTATTGCTCTATTTCCTAAACTCATTTATTGCTGTAAGATCTAAACTCATTTATTGCTCTATTTCCTAAACTCATTTATTGCTGTAAGATCTAAACTCATTTATTGCTCTATTTCCTAAACTCATTTATTGCTGTAAGATCTAAACTCATTTATTGCTCTATTTCCTAAACTCATTTATTGCTGTAAGATCTAAACTCATTTATTGCTCTATTTCCTAAACTCATTTATTGCTGTAAGATCTAAACTCATTTATTGCTCTATTTCCTAAACTCATTTATTGCTGTAAGATCTAAACTCATTTATTGCTCTATTTCCTAAACTCATTTATTGCTGTAAGATCTAAACTCATTTATTGCTCTATTTCCTAAACTCATTTATTGCTGTAAGATCTAAACTCATTTATTGCTCTATTTCCTAAACTCATTTATTGCTGTAAGATCTAAACTCATTTATTGCTCTATTTCCTAAACTCATTTATTGCTGTAAGATCTAAACTCATTTATTGCTCTATTTCCTAAACTCATTTATTGCTGTAAGATCTAAACTCATTTATTGCTCTATTTCCTAAACTCATTTATTGCTGTAAGATCTAAACTCATTTATTGCTCTATTTCCTAAACTCATTTATTGCTGTAAGATCTAAACTCATTTATTGCTCTATTTCCTAAACTCATTTATTGCTGTAAGATCTAAACTCATTTATTGCTCTATTTCCTAAACTCATTTATTGCTGTAAGATCTAAACTCATTTATTGCTCTATTTCCTAAACTCATTTATTGCTGTAAGATCTAAACTCATTTATTGCTCTATTTCCTAAACTCATTTATTGCTGTAAGATCTAAACTCATTTATTGCTCTATTTCCTAAACTCATTTATTGCTGTAAGATCTAAACTCATTTATTGCTCTATTTCCTAAACTCATTTATTGCTGTAAGATCTAAACTCATTTATTGCTCTATTTCCTAAACTCATTTATTGCTGTAAGATCTAAACTCATTTATTGCTCTATTTCCTAAACTCATTTATTGCTGTAAGATCTAAACTCATTTATTGCTCTATTTCCTAAACTCATTTATTGCTGTAAGATCTAAACTCATTTATTGCTCTATTTCCTAAACTCATTTATTGCTGTATTTCCAAAAAAACATTTATTGCTGTATTTCCTTAACTCATTTATTGCTGTATGACTTTTACTCCTATTACTCCTATATTACTGTATGGTCTCAACTCATATTTACATATTTCTGAATGACCTACATTCATGTATGTCTGTATCTCCAAGGGTTCAATGTTTCCATCTTCGTCTACGTCGAATCTGTCAAACTCGTAGTTGCCAAGGGAAGTGACGTCAACTTGGCAAAGTGCCAACAACGGCATACATAATACTATAGCTAGTCTCAGCATTATTCTGCAATAAATAAAAAAAAGAAAACACCTTTATTTGTCTACTGGCTTAAAAAATTCACACACACAATTTATTTTGGCTTTTAAAGAAATAGATTAATGGGATGGGTTAAGGGGCGCAGTTATTGAACTATGGCGTCAGAGTAGGGTTGCCATATCTAGCTGGGACCTCGTCGGGACACACTGAGATGGGGGTGTAGGAATGAAGTAATAAATAAATTTATATTTAATATAATTACTTTTTATTTAGAACACAATTTCATAAAACTTGGTGCGCCAGAAGTAGTTGGTACACCATATTTTTCGTAGCGCTGCTTAAATAGCTCCAGCCACGTACTACTGGAGAAATCTTGTATTTTTTCAGATGGCGCTAGATGGCGCTAGATCTAGAAGGTGCTTGCATCGACGATACGCAATACGCAACATGCAACGCTATCTGTGAGACGACCTTGACAACAAAAACTTATTGATATAAATAAAACTAACCGAGGCTGCATTTACATGTTGCGCTTACAGATGGCGTTACTTCAGTACTTGAGCCAAGCTCGTAACAGTATTTTGCAAAATTGGGACAAAATCGGGTCTTGTCGGGATGACGGAACAAGAAGAGGTCCATAACGGTAACGGTCCCGATATATCGGTACGGATGGCAACCCTACCGGCTAGAGGGCAACAACAAAACTTTTCGCCCCTCCCCCCCAATTTGATAAGATATCGGTCGCCTTCTACACCTCTGAATTATTTTTTTTGTGTCAGCGCTCGGGATGCTGTCTTCCTTTTCTCTATCCCCTAACTGCAGCACTGGGATGGGTTCAGTAATAGCGTTTTATCCTGTTATGCGCTGCGTTAAGCTTTGTTGCCGAAAATTTGTCAACGTTTTCCATTTCACCACCTCCAATCATTCCCTAAAACCCCCATCCCCAAACAGACACACAATGGACCCATTAAGGGGAAAGCTTTAAACCACTATATACAGTTGAATCTCTTGATGAACATTTTCAAAGTTAGTTTTTGCTTTTATAATAACGAGGGACACGGTGGCCGATAAGCAGCGCGTTCGGCTAACGTTCGAATCCTGGTGAAGACTAGGATATTTTCCGGGCCTGGAGGGTGTCCCAGCTCTGATGGGTACCTGACATACCTGAATATGCATATCTTTCCTGTTTTATCTCTTTGTCGATCCAGGTTGATTTGATAAATTGTTTCTTTGGCTGTTGTTGTTTGTTCGTTTTTTCTTTTTTGTCACTAAAGGTGTAGGTCTATGCAGGAACGGCTCTAGGGTTTTTGACCCCCTAGGCGAAAACATAATCTGCGCCCACATTAAAGTGCCTTCGGTGTGGAGAAACTGAGTAGTGTTAGGGCATACTTTCCTACTTTCTAACAAAACTTAAATAAAATGCCCTTCGCCTTTCTTTACCTAGTAATTCGTCTGCCTATGCTAGTAGCGCGCAGAAGTACTAAACTTTAAATTAGTTTATATTTTTAAATCCCCAAATAAATAAAAAAAATCCTCAATTACGACCCCCCCCCCCCCGAAAGGTTGACTATATGGATGAGCTGGCCCTTGGCCATATGTCAGCTACTTCAACGACAGTAGTTTATGGTTTCTCTCGTAGAAGTTCTTTGTGTTTTGGACGCTAAAGCGATTTTTTTGTTTAGTGCAGACACTACTCATAACTTGTGTGTGTGTGTGCATACTGTTAACATAATATTACCTCATTCTTTCAACATTTGGTTGGGGACACGATGGGCTTGGTAGCAACCATGTAGTTCGTTTCGCTTATGATACACTGTAGGCTATATGTAAGTCCTGATAGTTAGCACTTTAAATATACCTTTCTTATTGTTATGTCTATTATCAGTTATTTTTCAGTAATCAGCAAGCCTAAAATACACAAAAGGAGTAGGAATTATCAAAACTAGCATTTCTTTTAAATCTAACCCCAAAAAACTGCGAATAGGTAAAACATGTTAAATAAGAAACTAACAGCTTAGCAATTATAGGACTCAAATGACTCAAAGTATGTGAAAATTAAAGTCAATTAACTACAATTTCATTGGGAATTGATGTTAATTATCAAGCAATTTTTTTTCATGCTCATTTCCTAATATATCACCGCAGAATAAAGTTTCCAATTAAGTTTATCATATACTTACATAAATGGAGCGATGTGGACGGTGCTTAGCTTATAAAGCAAGATGAACAACAGTACTTATTGCCAGGGGAGATTACACGCTTTTTATCCAGACTATTTGCCCCTGTGCAAGAACTTGCAACAGAAAAATAGATTGCCACTAGAAAACACAAAAAGAAAGAAAAAAAAAATTATCGTGGGTAAAGACCAATAGTTTTTAGTTCATTAATCTTTCAACTAGAATTTCTTTTTAATTATGTCAATTGGCTGCAAATGATGGTGGTTACCTATAGGATGTTTGGATCAGTTGTGCTTTAGAAATGTACGGTGAAAAAAAAAATAATTATGATTTGATTTTTTTTCTTTCAACTCTTAGTTCAAGATAAGATAAAAATGAAACAATTAATTGGCACTTTGAAGTGACAAACATGAACTTAGAACGGGGACATCTCTGGGACGTACATACCATATGGCCGGCTGATAGTTGGATAGGGAAGGAAAATATTGTTGTCTTTTATCCTGAAAAGATTCCAGAAATACTCCTTACCTTTGTCTAAGGCTATAAAGATAAAGAATTAATATTAATCCGGAAATAACACAAAATTATTTGAATAAAGAAATAGTAAACTGTAGAACACATTTAAACAAAATTACAACTACACTTAGTCTAATACACATATAGACTGGTTTGTTCTAAATATACTATACCAAAAACATATACATCAAAACTATTTATATAGGCATCTAAGAAAAAACCCATTGAAAATTGATTATTCAACAACAAACACGGAATAAGTTCGATTCGTTCTGTTCAATATTAGTTAACTCAGCATTAATCTATTTTATAGATATACCAATAACACTGACCACAAAAACTGTTTAAAATGACGTTATATATTTAACCATAATATAATTCACGAAATAAACACTTTATAATTAGAGGTGTAAACAAAAATGTTACAAACAATCAAAATATAAATAATAAAAATAATGGCTCCTTCTGTCTCGAGAGACAATGGATGCGCCCCTCTACAGCTTCAATGGCTACTTTTGCAAATTCTGCGGTGGCTAAACAGTCCGATTTTCGAGTAGCAGTCCCTGGAAATTCGAGGCATCTGTATTGGGTAGCAGTCTGTACATCTGGCGGTTTTAAGTTTTTTCTCTTCACTCTTTTCACCAGAGAATCGTTGGCTCGCTTTCTCTCGGAGGCAGATACACCAGCATGAACGACCTGTCTCCATGTTGTACGGTCCATTGCAGACTGCTCCCAGGTTTGCATAATAAAAATAGACATAGACATAGATGTTCACAATAAACATACCAATGCACATACACACACACACACACACACACACACATATATATATTTATATATATATATATATACATATATATATATATGTGTGTGTGTGTGTGTGCATAAGCCTTGCTAAGAACAGAAAGTAGGTCTTTAGATAAAGACAATTCTAGATCTAGGACCCTTAAGAAAATTAGCACAAAACAATGGAAAAAAGACAAGGATCACAAAGTCGACAGTGAGATACTGTCGCCAGGGCACACCCTATGAGCATGGGAAGTAAGTATCCCTCATACGGTGCGACCCAAACCATCGGTTTCGGACAATTACGGGGATAGTGGATATATGACAATGTGTCTTAAAGTGGATGTATTCACATAAAATAATTAGTCCATCTGTTTTTAAGATTCTAAATTTAGATATAAATATTTATTCATTTTTAAAGTGGATTGAATATAATCCAAAAGTTTAAAAGCACAGGTTAAAGATTCCATTGCTGGACAATACACGGTGGACATTTTTATACACCAGACCTTCGATGACTGCGATGGCCATCTAGCTGCATTACGCATTTTCTTCATTGATGCAAACAAATAAATCGCCAACTTTTCTTACACCCAACTACCACTGTCTCCATCGATTGGGTAACTTCTATAATTGGCACATACTACCTTGAGCTACCGTTTGGTTCGGATAAAACTAGTATTTTGGCCTCCTATGAAATTCAAGTTTTAGTTAAAAAGAATTAATCTTCGATTGAGGATTTTAAAGCATTAATGAATTTTAATCCTACATTTTTACTTTTGTTTTAAGTGTTGTCTATTTGTTATATTGTGATTCCCCATGCGTTGCAAGTGTGTTTTAGTCAAGCTATTTATACTTAGACCACCAACAACAGCTGATATCCACATTGGAGATGACCCAACGACGTGCAGCACGTCGTAATCTACAGGACTACGGCCTCAAAACAAGCACCGCTGCTTTGGTGGCCAAACTCCATCTCTAGCCGCTACAACACTGCAGAATTGCAGTGAAGTTGGAGCAAGACTAAGTAAAAGAAACAGGCATTGACAAGATTCACATTTCCTGGGTCTAGTAGAATTACTTGCAAAGTTTGATCCAGTAATGGGGGAACATCTTCGACGCGTTACCAATGCAGAAATTCATGATCATTACCTGGTAAAGAAGATTCAAAACGAGCTCATTACTGTAGTAGCTGATGCTTCGAGACATCAAGAATGCAAAGTATTTTTCGGTAATATTGGATTTTACTCCAGACATAAGTCACAAAGAGCAGATGTCATTAACTATCCAATATGTATCAGATGGGGTTAATGTGGAAGAGCCTGTGGTTGTACATGAACGTTTTATCAAGTTTCTTCCGGCGGAAAGTACTACTGGACAGGACTTATGCGATGTACTAGTGAATGAGCTTGAAAAGTTTGAATTAAATGTTTCAATATTCGTGGACAAGGTTATGATAATGGTGCCAACATGAAAGGCGTCCATTCTGGAGTTCAAAAACGGCTTTTAAATATTAACAGCAGAGCATTTTTTTTACGCCATGTGCGTATCATAATTACAATCTGGTTGTAGCAGACATGGTCAAAACACGCCCTGATGCGTTAACCTTTTTTTGGAACTATATAACGCGGGTACACCATCTTTTCAACATCTACAAAGAGATGGTCATTATTCAGATAGCATGTTTCCAATCTATCTGTAAAACCTCTGTGCGAAACAATGTGGGAATGTAGAATAGTTAGTGTCAAAGCACTTCGTTATCAATTGCCTGAAATTTGTGACGCACTCGATGATTTAGCTGAAGAGGCTGTAGTGATGTGTTAATTAAAAGCGAAACAGAAACACTTTATGAAACATTGAAGCAGTACAAATTCTTAGTGTCACTTGTGTTATGGTACGACGTGCTCTTCCAAGTCAATTTTGTGAGTAAAGAACTGCAAGGATAAACAGTAGATTTGAGCACTGCAATGGATTCGTACAACAACTTGATGATTTGGCTAAGGAAACTGAGAGTTGGTGAATTTTTTCAGATTATTGTTACAGTCAAGGAATTGGCCGAAAACATTGAAGTTGTTGAAATCTTTCCAGCCAAATGTCAAAGGAAAAGGCAGTATGATAAATCTGTGGGAAACTTCACAACTGGAAATGCTGAAGACGACTACAGGATAAATTGCTTCAAACAGAATTGTGGACACTGAAATTCAGTCCTTGCAGCCGAGATTTGAACAAATGAAATCAAACAACAATCCATTTGGGTTTCTTGTCAGCTTCGTGAGCATTCAGCGTGATGACATACGAAAGTTTACAGAGAGCCTTGAGCAAGCATTGACATAAACAGACCAGTCGACAGATATATGTGGGCGAGAATGACCTGATTAAATGGAATATTCAAGGCATATTCTACCAAATACCGTCAAAACTCCGGTAGTCATTTTGACTTATCTGTCCACTATTGAAAGATGCACTGCTTTTCCAAACTACTTTGTTGCACTCAGAATATTTTTAACAATATCCGTAACTGTGACATCTGGTGAAAGAAGCTTCTAGCGCCACAAACTAATCAAGAATTACTTGAGGTCAACAATTCACGAAGATATATTGAACAACTTGGCAATTCTCGCTATTGAGTGTGATCTATGTGGAAAATATAATTTTGATGATATACTGTATGACTTCGCTACACGCAAAGTTCATAAAGTAAAGTTAATTTGATCGTGATTTTGTACTTAGTAAATAATTAATAAAATGCAAAGACGAATTTATTTTCTATCACAAAATCTTAATTTTCACTTATTATCCTTATCTTTACCCAGACTGGGCCCCGCGCAATCCGTTTCGAATTGGGCTTCGCAATCGCTAGGACAGGCCCTGCACTGTAACTACTGTGTCGACTTTCAAGTCATCTCTGAAGGGTTGGACTAGCAAATGAAACTTCGCCGTCGGCTTAAGTTTCAAACGCTTGTTGTAGGCCTATGCTATAAATATTAAAAGTAGTATTGCAAACTTTTGATTCCATAGCATTCGCAATTAACTTATCCTTCCTTACATTGTGGACTTTTTCCTCGGGTCTAACGGAGTCAGTGGCGTATTTAGACATGTTCCACATGATCCATTCGAACAGGGGCCCACACACCAAAGGGGCCCCCACACATGCCAAAATATTGTTCTTGTGACATCCTCATTCTTTCGTTTAAAATATAAAATAAAATGTATTTATGCCCCTAGAATTTTAAGCGCTCCAGTCCAACCAAGCTAAGCGCAACATAAAAAGTATTTATGATTTTACAGAATGTATGATGAATTAAAAGCATTTTTTTTAGAAGGCAGGACGAGTCCACGAGGGGCCCCCACATACATTTGGGAACAGGGCCCCCACAATCCTAAATACGTCCCGGAACGGAGTCTTCACATTATAATGAAGAAGAATAATAATAAGGGCATGTCCACACCGTCAGATCTTATCCACCAAGTGTCCCGCTCTACCCGAGGTTATTCGCTCAAACTGCGTGTTCAACAAGCACGCACGACGTTTACAAATATTCTTTTTTTCCTTCAGTGTCAGACATTAGACTGTGGAAAAAACTGGACCAGGCCTCCATCATTGCCCCCATCTGTGTCGGCTTTCGAATCATCACTGAAGGATTGGACTAAATACCTTCATCGAAACTCCGTCGCCAGCTTATAATAACTCAATTGCTTGTATGTTATAAAATATTTATAAGTAGTAATGCACACTTTTGATCTCAGACCATTCATAGTGAGATCACCTTTAAATTGTGGACTTTTTCGTCGGGTCTAACGGGGTCTCCACAGTATAATGAAGAAAAAGAAGACACTACGTTAGTTTGCAGCAAAATATATCTTATAGCCCTTGATCTGACATAATTGGTAGCTAACCTAGCTATAGTTTTTTATTTACCTAAAGGACTCAGTTTGGGAAGTTATATACACTTCGCAGTTTGTGTTGGGTAGTAATTGCGGTGGTTGATAAATTTAAATATTGTGCGTGTTTCGACATTATTGAGTCAGAGTGAGATTATCGCTTTCATCTCATGGATTAATATAACCAGCGGAGTTTTCTACTTAAGTTTAACTGTCTCGTCTCCAACACCATGGGTCTCTCATTGGCGTCAGGCGAGACCTTAATATCAGAAGGGGTACATATCAGACAAGATGTATCTCTACAATATTTTCGGGTGAAATGGCAAGAAATATTTGAAACAGTGTAACATTTAAAGCAAGACTAATGGGCCAGATATAAGGGATTAAAAAAAAAATATTTTCTCTTTTTTATACTGTTACGTCTCGCTGTCTAGGGTGGGCGGTTTATCACAGTTACTTTTTGGTACCCTTGAAGAATCCTTAACTCTTGCCCAAACTTTCATCCAAGCAGTGTAGAAACGTCAGGAATAATCACTAACAACTTTAATTCAATATAAAAAAAAACATAACATCGAAGCTCAACACAAGTCAATAATAACACGATTTTAAGAAAAACACAAGAAGTATAGAAACACAGCCTAAACAATCTCTCAATACACTCTACTCTATACTCTACTTAAAACTCAAACTACACAGCTCATAATCCGGATATCCCCCCTTTCTCATGCTTGTTCAGGCTAAACGGACATGGGTCACCCAGGGTCACCAAAAGAGTGTGACCACCAGTTATAAAAGGAAGGTCATAACAACTAAAAAAAAAGGAGTTAATTAATTCTAAACTCATACATCACAATACTACATCGTCATAGTAGTATAGAACAGGGGTCGGCAACCTACCGAAGAAGTATTTTTAACTCATTCCTCATGAAACCAGCCTTAAAGTCATATTGCTCTTTTCTTATTTAAGCGACTTGAATTGCCTTTTTGGTGGTCCTCCGCGTGCCATTGAAAATAGCTCTGCGTACCAAGTCTGGCACGTGCCGTAGGTTGCCGAAGCCTGGTATAGAAGATTGAAGAGAATTTGATAATTTTATTTTTTTTCATTAACATCCCCATTCTAGATTACGTTATGGTCTGTCTGGGTTTCTTGCCTTTTTCTTTAAAACCCTTTGTTGCATAGCGTCCAATATATTGGACACTTTTTCGATTTTTTTTTATTGCGCTACCTTTTGCTTTATGCAAAAGATATTATTTTGTCCTGTGTCTTAATGTTTTTACGGACCATGTTTTTAAATAACTAAGAGCCGGTACTCTTGACGACTTTTTTTTTCAATAACAATTAAAATGGAAGACGTTCGAAGCCTTTAGGGGGTAAGGGACATTTTATTTTTTTGAACTCAACACAATACTTCTAATAATTTAAAAATCCATTGAAAGTGTGTATTTATGTTACAGCTACATAACTAATCAGATTCTAGCGTATATATTTTGATATTTATAAATCAGAGTGATTTTTAGTGCCATGTCTAATAAATTGGACACCATGCATACAAGGAGGAAGTACTTTTTATTGGAATGTCCAATATATTGGACGCCATGCATAAGAGGACCGTTACTGCGTATAGGTAGAATATACAAAAAAATGTAGTATGTATCTAGGTATGAAATAGAAAGACAGAGGAGAAGAATGTTTATTGTACTATATTGTACAAAGCTCAAAAGAAACCTTATATATAAAAATGTTATGTAAATGTAACCCAAAAACCATGCAATGAACTAAAAAAAAACTTTTTTTCATACTTTACTTTATTGACTTAGCTAATTTTTCTCACTTTTTATTATAATATTTATCCTTTTCAAATTGATACATGCTATATATATATTTGTTTAATTGCTAATTATAAAAGGTTTCAAAATATGTAGTCAAATTATGATTATACTTTACAGACTACTAAAAATAAAACTATTTTTCTATTTCGTCTTATGAGGACAAAATGGATCCTGGCGTTCATCGCGTCCAATATATTGGACATTCTGACCCCCCCCCCCCCCAGGCACGATAGGTCCAAAATATTTTTTTCAGAGTTATTTTTATGTTGATAGAAGGCTGTGTACCAAAAGTCAATTCTGTATCTCGACTCCTTCATACCTCATGCAACAAAGGGTCAAGCGTTCAATCTTTTCATCAGTACCGGTATTTATTCTTCATCTTTAAGTACATACAATTTTCTTATGTGGATCTTGTAGATTTAGAAACAATATTATAATACATTAAGTAAAGTACCCTTCGGTCCAAACTGGTCATAGGGCTGTTGAAGCAGCGTTTACCGGTTACTGTGGTCACGGCTTACTAGGGGATGTGTGGCCAGCAGAATGCCCAGCCGCCTTTACTTTATCCCAACTAATGTCAGGTACCAATCAGAGCTGGGTGGACTCAGGAACACCCTCAAGTCCTGAGGAAAAAATCCTAGCCTTCACCAGGATTCGAACCCAGGACCTACGGATCGCCAGTCGAACGAATTATAATACATTACTGAGATGCAACCAATCACCTTTCAAGTGATCATACATTTTTTTGTAATAATATTGTACTTTATGGGGTCCTCTCTCCGCACTAACAAAAATGAGTCGATGA
Organism: Anisus vortex; assembly: GCA_949126835.1. NCBI lineage: Eukaryota > Metazoa > Mollusca > Gastropoda > Planorbidae > Anisus > Anisus vortex. The sequence continues at coordinate 3,795,911 of OX421499.1, forward strand.
GCAGTAAAGCAACAGCAATAACAGTCTGTTTCAATATGTTGCGCAGTATCTAATCATTTCCAGGGGAACTTTAACTTTAGATTTTTCTTACACAAACAGTCCAACAGCAGATATTGTTATATTTTTTTCTTACTTTTTAAAAATGAAAAAACCGTATTTTTTCGTTTAAATAAAAAAAAATACTGTTTCTGTAAGACTCGTGACACTGTCATAATTGCATGCAGTGTATTTTAAAGATAGATTTGGCAGGTCTGCATACATTCAAATGGCTTTTGCATTCGATTCTGAAATATTTTAAACGTAATATTATGGGATACTAAAAGAAAAACAAAAAAAACTACAATAAAATATGGCACCATTGTTTGGAAACGAAAACAAAGAAACAATTTAAAAAAGAAGACATTAAGACAATAAGAAATCCAACCAGAATACAAGAAAATACAAAAAGACCAAACTGAAAGATAGGTAAAGACCAAAAGACCAATAAAAATAAGAAAAAACTCATACAAAGAGACAAATAGACAGAAAAAGATATATTTTTTAAGACAAAAGAAAAAATAGAAAACAACAAGCTTTATAAAAACACAAAAACAACAAGTACAACAAATATTTGACAAAAACACAAAGTAATATATTAACTTACAAATTTATTTATTTTGAACTTTTTTTTATTGAAAGATATAGAGATTGTTTCCAGGTACGACTCTGTATTGTCCATTATTTAGCCGGGCTTATACCAGTAAGATCGTAGAAAATTCTGAAATTTTAACAGAAAGTTTTTGTAACAATTGGGCATAATATTTTAAAAATGAATGAGACGAAAAGACATTTTAATGGAAATAAATGTACCCACAAGCAATTAAATAACTTCAATAAAAATCAAGAAATTTTATATTTTTGTCAAAGGAACAAAATGAGAACTCAGTCTAAATGCATATGCAAGGACAAGCGCATATTTAGCCCCCTTTTTTTTCTCTTTCTTTACGAGTGGCATTGGGGCTTAGAACGGGTTGCAAAAGCTAGTCATGTTAGATTTAAAAACATACACTTAAAACACAAAGAAGCGCAGAGCGCAGTGATTTCAACATCAGATTAACAGCAATGATGATGATTTCTTTAGTTATATTTAAACAAGTAGGATTTTCAAAAATTATAGCAAATGCATTTTAAATCTAAGCCGGTATTGTCGTGTTGTATGCATAAAACTTATTCCCTGATCCATATGATCCATCACATGTAAAATACACGTCGGATCAAATTGAACATAGGGCCTTAACGTTAACCAGTTTCAGTTGGCATGGAGTACTAGGGGATGTGTTGCCAGCACCTTGCCCAGGCACCTTTACTTTACCCATCAGAGCTGGGTAGACTCAGGGACACCATCTAGTCCAGGAAAAATTTCCTAGTTTTTACCAGGATTCGAACACAGGACCTTCGGTACGCGAGTGGAACGCGCTGCCGCTCGGACACCGTCCCTCCATATGACCCATGGCTTGTGTATGCTAAAACTTACATCTGAAATTCGCGTTGGCTGACGAGATGGTTACTGTTTGAGTCAGCGGCGGTAAACATCTGGTCGTAGTCGGACTGGCTGAGATGTTGGTCGTTGTTGTAGTCCAGGGCGTCAAACAGGCGGGTCAGGACATCATGGGAGGCTGGGTTGTTGGCGTGGTGAGTGTCCACCTCACGCTGGTATTCGATTCTGGAAATTTGCTGGTCTTGGTTGGTGTCAAACCTCTGCAATTAAATTACATGTCAGGCTTATAAAAAATGATGTTTTTTTGTTTTTTTTGGGGGGGGGGGCAATATACATTTTACATATGACTATCATCTTCATGAAAATCTTGTCTTATATTTATTTCACTTTTTTTTGGATTTCATAAAATTCACTATGTAATTATTTACTTTATCAAAACGTATTGCTCCATAAAAAATATATATTTCAATGTTTACATGGCTATAGTAATAAATCTAAAAATATTGTGTATTCAGCTTAATTTTGTTCTTTCTAATTTTCAAATGCAATCTAAAAATATAAAAAAAGTAATGTATAACTATGCTTGAAATATAATAAATATGGATGTTCCAACAAAAAGCAAAGAACAACGACAATACATAACTAACCCTTAATTATGTGACATTTCTAGAAAACTAAAATAACCTGGTCATGTGACATTTCCAACAACAAATAATTAACCCTGATGTATGTGGCTATATCGAGTACAACTATCCCTAAAATATGTCGCAATTTTTAATTATAAAAAACACAACTCACCCTAAAATACATGGCAAATCTAGCAACAAAAAAACACAACTAACCCTGAAATATGAGGCAACTTCGAGAGGCTCTAGGTTTCCATCCTGATCTTGGTCAAATCTGTTAAACTCAAAATTTGCCATCACAAAAATGTCCACTTGGCAGAATGCCAAAGCTGGAAGCACAGCAAGAATTGCAAACAGATACATGATTATCCTCCCCTGAAGCTGAAAAAAAAGCAACAGATATACAACTTTAGCATTTTTTAAATAAGAAAAAAGTTCGTTTGTAAAACTTTAATGTTTAAAATACATATTTTTATCTGTAAAATTATTTCTAATGAATATAAAACCATCGGCATACTCCAGATAGTCTAAATGCACCGTGTGGTTTCTGGAAGAAATAAATGTAAATTGTAGTCTTATCTTATATAAGATAGAGTCTTGTCTTTAAAAGCCTAGTGAAGATTCTGAGAAAATGACCAAATGCTGTCTGATAAAAAAAATGCTTTCTTGTGTTAACAATAAAACGAACACTTTTTTTTAAACAAAGATTTGCCTGCAAACTAACAACGATTTTACTTTTAAATTTCAGAGTGTAAGAAAATATGTGTCGAATAATCTAAAAAGTTCATTGTGTTGAGATAACACAAGGTGAACTATAATTTCCTGATTAGGCAATGCTCATCATTGAATGACATCAATGAAGCTTTTCTTTGTTGTTTTTTTTTTACACTGTAACCTATTTGTCAAAAAGCATAAGGTAAAAAGCAATGGTTTCTTTTAAAAAATGTACTAATGTTTAAATACTGTGCCAGGTGCTCATGTCAATTTACAGATATGAACTGCTTTGCGTGGGCTTACTATTCCCTATCTGACCGGAATGGCTCTGCCACTCTATAGTGTATTGGACCTGAAGACGGTATTTACTTCTATTGCTTACTGGACACCAGACTATTAAGAGGTTAGATTACACCCCCTTAGTGATCTGGATAGAAACTAGCCCCCGAAGTGATCAATGGAATGTGGGTCCCAGGACTCATCCCGTCTATATCTGGCAAGATATCTGGGTGTAGACATACGTCTTATATGATGCCTTTTTTTTTACCATTTTAGAGTGGTGGTATTTTGATTCTAAGCTAGACTAGTAGCTGGAAAAGTGTGACCTGATGGTTTAAACTGAGTCTTTGTAGCTTTTCATACCTCTGACAGATCGTCAGGTGAGAATAACAAGGTTCTAACTGCGATTTTGGGAAAAAAATAACTTATGGGTCCTGTGATAATTTTAAACGACCTTTCTATAATCTGACAAAAGTTGGAATCATTTAGTTCTTTCCTTTTCTCACAAAGTCCAATGTAACATAGTTCTAACTTTAAATTGGCTTAAAGATTTCAAAATTTAAAACTCAAATATCTCTGTTTCCCCAAAATGCTTGTTAGAACCTTGTTATTCTAAGGTGACGAGATGATAACAGAGCCTGAACTAAGTTATGTGAATCAATAGCCGTTTGAGGACCTACGCGAGATAAAAGGAGTGACCCCACTTGAAGAGAGCAGAATGTCAGCTGACTCTCTCCCCCAGGACAGCCCTGAGATGGACCCCCGCCCCCCCAGCCCCCAAAGTAAAGGTCGAATGAAAGACCAAAGAAAACAAGGAGAAGATCGGTGGAATGGGACTTGAAGGCTTAGAGGTCTGGACTTAGAAACAGACCCTCGAGCTGCAGTGGACCGGGATAAATGGAGATCGATGGATTTCGCCTCAAGCGCCAGTTGGCACGGAGAGGATTGAGTGAGTGCGTCAGTGGGTCGTGAATGCACCAACTGCATATGCTACAACTTATTTGTCTGAAATGATTTAGGTTTGAGCCTTTTTTACGTGTCCATAACTTATAGGTAATATTTATTTCTCACAATGGTGAAGACAAGATTGCTGTAACAGTTGTTTGCGGGTACATTTTATTTTAGTGGAACTTTGGAACTTCACAGATGATTTCAGATACTTAAAGAAAAATACTAACTAGAGTTAAACGAGAACTCTGGGATACATTGGTCTGTCGGCTGGGGGTAGAAAAGGCGGGAAAATGGATGACCAGTCAAACCAATTTTGTTTATTCTGACAAGCCTTTGAATCTATCCAGCCTTCATGGATGCATGCCATCCGTTCATAGTTAGTTCGGTTGGCCACACAATTGCCTCCTAGGTCATGGCCTGGAGAGCAATGATATATCAAATCCAACAGACAGCACTTCCAAAGCTTGCGTTAGTTATTTTAAATTATTTTTAACTATGTGGTAGAGTTAATTGAAAGCTTATCTATGTACTTCTTTAAACTTTTAAAATGTTTGGCCCGAAATTGATCTCGAAATTTGAATGCCAAAGCTCCATATTACATATCCTTTCTTATCTGTGACCTTTAGCTAGTGTTGAATTAAAATCGTGTCTATCTCAGCCCACGCATCTATACATATAGTTATAGATTCAATCATTTTTTTAAATTAATTGAAAAAGCCAATCCAAAAAAAAAAGAAAGAAAAATAAGATGTCATACATCTTTATTATCTATTATATTATATATAAAGCGAGCCATTTGTTCTTCAGTGTATACTTAATAATATATTTAATCTTGTAAAGCCGATATTTAAAAAAAATTCAAGTGTACCTGTGTAACTGAAATGTTTTTTTTAAATTAATGATCAAGTTTCTTAGAATCTATTGGAAAATGTTGGATCACATAATTTATTTTTTTTCCTTTATAGTTTTAATCATTTGGAAAATGTAGGCTACTCCTTTCATGCATTGAAACCTTATATTTATTGCGGAAGAAACACTGTTCATCATAAAGAATTGTTTTCTTATGGATGTCCAGGTTGAATGAAATGTTGTTCTTTCTTTTGTGAGTATGGTTTCATGCTACGGAAACAATGAGAACAATGATGTTTCAAGACTTTGGGAAGATCAGACTTACGACTATAACATTTTGCAATGTGTTTTGTAGAGTGCTAACGTATGGAGAACTAGTGTAAAGAAAAATATGTTTTTAATACAAAAAGGAACTTATAGAAATAATGAGTGAGCGATTTAAAAATCAAAATAAAAAAAAACAGCTTACTATAACCGATAGTTCAACACGCACGCACCGACGTTTACAAATATTCTTTTTTTTATTTCCGTTAGCCATTAGACTGTGGAACACACTGGTCTAAGCCTCCATCACACCCCACTCTGTGCCGGCTTTCAAATCATCACTGAAAGGTTAGACGAAATTCCTCCAATGAAACTCCGTTGTCTGCTAGTAACTCTTGTTTATATGTTATAAAATATTTATATGTGGTTAATGCACAGAGCATATGTAATAAAATCACCCCTTAACAGCTATAAGTTAAGGCATTCAACATTACAAATCAATAATAATCTAAAAAGTTACCAATTACCCTGTTTTTCACATTATTTTACGGACTTCCGTACCGGTTCGTAGGGTAGCTTCACAATTGTAGACTTTATCCTCTGGTCTAACATGGTCTTCGCGGTACAATGAAGAAGAAAGAACAAAAAAGGTAATGACTACAAACATTAGGACAACAATCAAACGGCGCAAACTGACATGGTTCGGTCATGTGCTGCGGCACAATAGCCTGACAAAAACAATCCTCCAGGGCACGGTAGAAGGTGGACGTAGGAGAAGACGTCAGCCGAGATGCTAGTTCGACAATGTAAAGTATTGGACAGGGCTTCAGTTGACACAACTATTGACAACCGCTCAAAATAGGCAAAAGTGGAAAAAGTTGACTGCTGAGGTGTCCATTCGCTCCTACCAACGACCACAACGAATTGAAGATGATGATTACTACAAATAAAGGAAATGAAATCTGTATGCGCTTAACATTAGTAAATCAATCGTAAAAGAAAGATGTAGACAAACTTTTACAACAATAGGGCCACCAAAAATATATTTCCCCGATAGAATGCACAATTGTACATGCGATTGTCGTTCGTTTAGCACATAGGTTCTCAACCTTTTTCGGCTCACCGCCCTTTTTTACATTTTTTTTCCGCTCACCGCCCCCCCCCCCAACTTAATTTTAGCGGAAACATTTGTTAATTAAAGGGGGAGATAATTAACCCTTTTAATTTGCGGTAATATTTCAATTTGTTTTTCTTTTATACAAAACTAAATGGCTTGCATTTATAACTTTGAAATGATATGATAGAACTGTAAAAATTATTTGAAAATTGTATAAATATTATATGACTAAAGAATTTATATGAATATTTTTAAGCATTTTAATAACTACCCAGTTTGTATAATTACTACGTATCTATACCGCTTATCTGTTGTGGTTACCTCTTTACAAAGGACTCAAACGCGTTAAAGGACATCTCGGTAAAACGAGTAAAATTAGTAATAGTAACCGATGTTAAGGCGACAGTCCGGTGAACCAACCATAAGACGAGACGGCCGCATAACATATTTGCCAAGTACTAACCCCTACTTCATCGAAAAGTGATTGCGATTCTTATTTGTTCAATAATATGTATGCCTACTGTTGGGGGATATCAGATATTTAGTAGCACTTGCGTTTACATCATATTTCATCCAAAAACTAATCGATTCAAATAGCTGAGTTGTTGAAATTATAGCAGGTACGTATGTACCGCCCACTTGCCCTTCATCGCCCCCCAATCGCCCCCGGGAATGTTATCGCCCCCTTAAAGCTTCTCATCGCCCCCTGGGGGGCGATATCGCCCCCGTTGAGAACCTATGGTTTAGCATAAAGATTGTTAAATGAACACCACATCATTCACACTCAGACTTATTAGCAATTTTAAACGGTTTGCTTAAACGTATGTTATGAAGTTAAGCTGAGTCTAGTTGAACTCACATCCAACGCGACGTAAAATTACATTAGGCACAAGAAATAATTTTAGACAAAACTATTTTTTATGGCCGTGTGTTACGATCCAAGTGTGAATGCGCAACATTTCTATATTTAAAACAAACTTGCTGGTGTTTATATATATCCAGACCTGCCGACTAAATAGTTTTTAAACAATTCGTCATAATATGAACACTAATTCGTAAATTAGATCGATAATGAGGTCTATGCACAATTCCTTAAAGACAGAAAATATATCACGTGATGTTGTCTAAACTAAAAAAAAATGGCTGATTTTACATTGATCTTATCAGCACCTATGATTATTAAAAAAATTAATTTTTCACATATCTTTGAATATTGTGATATTATAAATGATGCTCACGGAAGCAACAATGATTATAGACATTCAATTATTAAAGAACAACACCTATTTGTTGATCTTTCAAAGGAAATCGATGAAAAGAAAGTTTTTTATTTTTATATTATTTACATAATAATTTAGCGGTTGAATTTGCGAACCCAACAATCAGCGCATTAAAACATAGTTAATGTTTCTAAGTGTATCTAGTCAACATCACGTGACCGGGATATCATTCTGCATAGACCTCATTCTTAATAGTTTTTTTAACACTGTAATAAATGATCTACGTTGTATTTTTACTTCAGAAACTTCATAATTGGGTTAAAACGGAACTATGGAAAAACTATATTATGTTATGACTAGTTTTTATGCCCGTCAAAATGACGGAGAAAGGAATGACTAAGCTTACTATTTGTTTTAATCTTATTTTTGTTTTATTATTATTTCGTTAATGTCAGGTACCCATCAGAGCTGTGTAGACTCAGGGACACCTTCAAGTCCAGGCAAAAAAAATCCTAGCCTTCACCAGGATTCGAACTCAGAACCTTCGGGATCGCCAGTCGAACTCGCTGCGGCTCGACCACAGTGTCTCCGATTCCCTTTTGCACTGTACACTTCCGTTTTATTTAATCGCTATGACTTTCTCAATGAAAAATTACAATCAAAATCGAAAGTTGTATCCATTGAAGCAAGCCACCCTCAAGGAGGAATAGAGAGCCTGTAGAAAGGCGGGAAGGGGGTGGGGCAGAGGAAAAGGAGATTTTGCCATCGTCCCTTTAGCACGGGCGGATGCCATAATAGTAGTAGTTGTATGTCACTGACAAAAAATTTGCGGTATTTTCGGAGAAACACTCCAACACAGAACATTACTTCACAATTAAACGAAATAGTTGCCAAGAAGAGGTGCCAATCTTCCACTTCGGACAAAAAAAAAAGACCAAAAGCCTTCGTTAATTACTGTTTAAACTTTCGTCATTTTTTTCTTGACATATTATTCTTCTTTTCAGAAAGTTTATTTCCCATCAGGTCAATGAATGTTTATCCAGTTATGATCGTGTCCTTAAGTGGGATTTGAATTTTGGGCCCATATGCGGTTTGACATCTTCTGGTTTACAAGTATGTCCTAATACCACTTGTGATAATGTATGACAAAGGATTGAGAAGTTTATTAATACACCAGTTCACTCGCCAATTTTAAAACTGGAAACGAAAAATGTATATACCTATTTATTGTAAATGAGGCACGATGGAGTACCGTAGGTCCTGGGTTCGAATCCTGGTGAAGGCAAGGACTTTTTTCAAGACTCGAGGGTGTCCATGAGTCTACCCAGCTAATGGGTACTTTATTTGGGGTGAAGTAAAGGCAGCTGGGCACTGTTCTGGCCACACATCCCCTAGTAAGACGTGGCCGCAGAAACTGGTGAACGCTGCTTCACCGGCACTATGATCAATTTGGTCCGACTGGTATTTTACATATTTATAGACTGTAAAGTAAATAGTGAGATTTCTTACACAGCTGACTCACAGGAGTGAAATAAAGTAAAGATAGCAAAATATGACAGAAAGAGTCCAGAAGATAATAGCTGAGCGTGTGATATGTACTGCTATTTAACCACACAAACACAGGGAGGAAGTATAAAAAAAAGGCTGACAGAAGACGTGATTCTGGGCGACGTGAAAGAGTAGACCAGCCCGCTCTACATTAGCTCCCAGAGGGCAACACAAGACGGTGACAAACGGAGTGCAATGTAGCAAAGTTCAGCAATGGTTCCCTGAACTCACGTGGATCACTCCCATGTTCGTTTCTTCGTTCCTCTATCTTATGCCATTTGATGTGGAGAATCCCGGGCAAGCCTCTCAGGTGAAAGCTGCTTAGCGTAGATAAAGCGTTAATATGATCAAAGACAATATTAAGATGGACCGCTTGCTTTAATATTTCTGCTATTTGATGACTGGAATGAATTCTTTTCGAAATTCCCGATTCCATTTTGTATTGTACACTTCCGTTTTTATGATTTTCTCAATGAAAAATTTAAATAAAAAACAAAATTTGTATGCAGCTGAAACCAAAGGCAGACGTTGGAGCCTAGAAGTATTTAAAGACAGCGTTATTGGATGCGCATGGAAAAAGAACACATAAGCTATAAAAATAGAGCAAGCGGTCCATCTTATAATAGTCTTTAATGTGATCAATTATCTACAAAGGGAAAAGAAATATATATCTTGTCAACGGGTTAATTATGTACCTTGCACGATCTAAGTAAATTATACGTTGCAATAATATGAAATGTAAATTAATTGTCTTAAATCAATTTTAACATACAAAGGGAAGTAATCAGAAATTATCTCTTGTCAAAAGGCAAATTAAGTACCTTGGTTAATATAAGTAGGCCTAAACTAAAACTATTAATAATAAAGGGATTTGATCTTCTGTCTGATTGCACTAAAGCTGTTATTGGGATACATTTTTTTATATATATCTGATTGCAAAATTACTGTGTAATTAGTTATCGATTTGCATTAATGTTACCCAGTTTTAGTTTCCATCATTAACATGAGTGCGATATTCAATAAGGGGCACGGTGGACGAGCGGCAGCGCGTTTGGCTGGCGTACCGAATGTCATGTGTTCGAATCCTGATGAAGGCTAGGATTACTTTTTTTACCTGGACTCGAGGATGCCCCTGAGTCTACCCAGCTCTGATGGGTACCTGACATTAGCTGGGGGACACACATCCTCTAGTATGCCGTAGTCACAGAAACTGTGTAACGCTGTTTCACTGGCCCTACGGTCCATTTGCTCCGACGGGATACTTTTGACTTAACTAATATACTAAACGATGATAAAAATGTGTTAAATAAGACTTACTTACTTAGACTTAGATCCTCTCGCGCTGTTCTGCGCATCGGGCAATGAGAGTTCTCCAGTGGGTTCTGTCCGTAGCCGCTGCTGTAACGGCATTGATGTCTTACCAGTTTATGTCAACAGAGCGGTGGTCATCGGCGATCGTTGTACGCCATGCTGTTCTAGGTCGCCCCTGTCCGCGTCGTCCATTGGGCGGCTGCCATCTGGTTGCCGTGCCGGGTAGCCGATGATCAGGCTGGCGGATTATGTGGCCAGAAAATTTGAGGCAACGTTCGATGACAGACGTCAATAGTTAAATCTGAATTGAAATTAAATGACATATTGAAGACAGGATTTCACGGTAGTTGGGAGAGGATGGGGGCAATTGCGAGCTGGGGAAAACAGTGCACATTAGGAAGGGAATAGCCGGCTAAATACGATAGTTAACCTAGACACAAAGAATCCAAACTTTAATCTTCTGTCCTCGAATCGGTAATCTGGTCTTAAATCCCACACAAAGAGACTTCACACTGTATGACACTGAGAAGCATTTAAATGTTGATCTGGAGATTCTTCAGCAGACTCCGTAGATATCATCCGTTCTGTTGAACAGGTGTCGGCAACCTTTTGATAACAGTGTGCCAAAGTAGGATTTGCAATTCATTCAGCGTGCCAACAGCCTTAGTTTCATCCTACTCATTTCTTGTAGAAGAGTCTTGATTTACTTTTTCGGGCGTCTTCTGCGTGTCATTAAAAATCACTCTGCGCGCCAAGCCTGTAATATGCTGCAGATCCCTGCTGTAGAATCTTTGCTTTTGATCCGTTGGCCTGAGAGCCTTCTCTCTATCTGGTCCATAGTTCTGGAATCTTCTCCCACTCCTGCTCATGCATACAAGTTGCATATTTTGTCTTTTTTTATATTGATGTGCTTAAGTACAAATATATGTTTTTTTGTTTTACTGATTTACTTTTAAATTAAATTATATAAAATGTCGATACTTATTAGCCTAGACCACAAGTCGGCAACCTTTTGATGATAGCCTGCCAAAGTATGATTTCAAATTCATTCAGCGTGCCAAGGCCCTAAAAGTCACCCTGTTCTTTTTCATACAGAATATATTTGAATTTCATTTTGCATTTTTTGTGGGTCTTCCACATGCCATTGAAAATCGCTCTGCGTGTCACGTTTGGCACGTGTTCCGTAGGTTGCCGATCTCTGGCCTAGACTATTGTGTCAGTGCCCTCTGCATGTTTTTGTTGCTCAATGTTAAATGCGCTATGAGCTTACATTATTGTTGGCATCGCTACAAAAATAAAAATATTTTTCATTACCATTACTACAAGTATTGAGACAGAAATTCTATGTGAAATGAAGCAAAAGTCTCACAGAAGCACTGGAGGCCAGGAGAAGACCTGAACAGGACTGCTGAATCCATGACTGTCGCTGATCTAAGGCCCTAAATTGTCGAACAAAAAAATGTCTAATGAAATGTATATTTATATAAATAGAGTAGACTGTGTGTGAGTATTCCAATCCCCATTGGTTAATTTAAATATTATACTTTTGGAATCTTGCTTCAGACATGTGTCCTCCTTAGCTGAGTGGTAAGCGTATCCGACTGCCATGCGGGTGACCTGGTTTCGATTCCCCATTGATTTTTTTTTCTAATTATTTTTTATTTAGTTTAATTAAAAATTATTTTTTTTTAATGATAGTAAAGAATTTCAGGATTTAAAGCTTGCATAAAATATTTTCGGTAAGTAAAATACTAATTATATTTTAGACGCATGCAGAAGACGGGTGTTCGATTCTCATTCAGGGATATTGCTAAATTTTTGTCAAATAGAAAGATATGCTTTTTTAAACCTGATTACACATTTTATTTTCAATTCCTCTCCTAAGTGTTGTCAGTAAATAATAACTATAATTTATGTCATTTTTCCCCGGGCAACGCCGGAGAATTTAAGTTGTCAATAATAAAATAATTGTCTTTTATAATTTAATAATTTGTTGTTTTTCTTAGACAGTTTAAACCCACTAAATGTAGATTTCATTATAAAACAAATAACACTAAAATGTACTAAAAACTAGATTATTTAATGTTGCTTGAACGAATAATAAATATATCAAAGTGCATGCTGTGCATTGTTTTAATAAAGTTGTATCAACGTGTTACAATTTTAGTGAAAACCACAGAAGGGGACTTACGAACTTACACATAACGACAGTTTTCACCTACGATCGTTTTCTAGTTGCTAAATCTCCAGGTCTAATGCACAACGGCATAAGTCAGTAAGTTTCTGGCGCTTGCAGACTTCTGTAGACATATTTTTTTTTCCATTTTCAGAAATCGATCATCAGAGGCCATAATCTACTTCCGGCTAGATGGTAGAAATCTGCGGATTTACCGAACATTCTCTGTACTTTCTGGTCGCGTTGAGTAACGTGCTCTTTATTGCTAAAGTATTTAATTTTCACTGGTCAGTTACAGCTATGGTTTCTAGTTTAACTGCTTAGGATATTTATGTACATATTTTATTTAAAAAATTAGATTTAGCATCTACTAAATTATTTAAAGAAATTCATAAATATAAATATTTATTTTTATATTATATTAAGAATTAAATATGAACATGTAATAACATTTTAATTTAAATGAATGTTTCAGTATAAATGGAAATCAATATTTTACTTCATGCCAACCATGGGAATCAAGGTACACGCCAAGGAATAAAAAATAAAAGAACTGAAAAGCCCAAAGCACTTTTTTATACTATTTTGTGAAAACTCTTTCAAATTATTTTGGTCCATAAGATTAAGGAAGAAGTTGGGGGTATATTTGTTCGTGCTTCTTCAATGTTGTGTGGACAGCTAAATGCCATTGCACATCTCCCATTCCAAGCGCGATTTTCATCTTTCGACTTAATGAAGACGCCGTTGTAATGTATAGATGTTGATTTAAAGCTAAACCACTTCTATAAAATGTAAATGAAAATGTCTTCAAAACATTATCAATACATAAGCTAAAATGAAATAGCTGTTATGTCTTAGAAACTCTAAGTGGATATTCAAAACTATAAAATATCAAGATGAATTATAAAATCTTCGAATCATCCAATCTCTTCTATATACTTAAAGTCAACAAGGGACTTAATACATTTCTTCTGACTTATCTTACACCAAAGCCCAATCACTCGTTTGTCTCTACTATTCATTTTCAAAACATTATAAAAAAAAATTATTCAAAGTAATTAAAAGTAAAGTATCCCTTTTTAGAATGTAACTCTAAACCAGAGGTCGGCAACCTTCGTTCGCGTGCCAAACTTGGCACGCAGGGCGATTTTTAATGGCACGCGGAAGACTCTCAAAAGGCCAATCCAAATACCTTTTACTAGAAGTCGAGTGTTAAAGTAGGATGACTTTTATACTTTTGGCACGCTTAATTAATTAGAAATCCTACTTTAGAACACTGTTATTAAAAGGTTGCCGACCCCTGCTCTAAAGGACGAGTAAAGAAGAGTGCAAACATTTCCTATGGTCACTGCACACACAAGAAAATATATTGATGACGATAAAATTTGTATAATGCAAGAAACGCGTTGAATATATATTAATTTTTTTTTTCAATGGTTATATAATTCAGTGAACTTAACTTAGATGCCAAACTCCCCAAGTTTCAAAACTCAATGAAATACCATAGCACTGATGGCCTAACACTCGTTTCTCATTAGTCGTAGTTTAATTTGTGGAAGAAGAAAAATTAAATCTCGTTTTTTAAATGAACGTTTTAAGCGATGATTATGTTGTTCATTTTTGCACCAATATGGCGGCTTAATCAAGATTACATCACTCATTATAGAAGTAAGGCTTTGTTGGTACAATCTTTTTAGCATGTCATTTAGACCAGCGTACTAATTGACTGAGGTCAGGAAAGTGCCGTCCCAAGATTAGATTAAAAAAAAATATGTTCACAATTAATACAAAAGCGTTTATTGTCCAAAGAAAGCAAGAAAAAAAAAATGATAAAAGTAATTAAAAAAAAAATGCTCAGATTAAAACGACAAAAATTTCCATTACAATTTTCATTCAAATCATATTATTTAAAAAAAAAGATATTTAACTTGTGTTTTTGACTACAAAAAAATAAGCAAAATATTACTTAACTAACAAAAGTAGCGATTTCTAAACCTAACGAATAGGACTCTGAAACACAAATGCCAGTTCTAAACTAAAAAAAAAAACATGCAGAATTGCAAAACACAAAAGAACACGTTCTAGATTCTAGGCCTAACAAGTAGAACTCTAAATTCAGAATATGGTTTCTAATACCGAAACATGCATATTTTGAAGGTTTAAATGAGCTTTAATAGCTAAAGATAAAACGTGTATGCATTAGAATTGATGTCTCAAGCATAGAATGTATTTGTGTTTCTCTTTGCTAATTTATATAGGTAGATACATATTTAGTCATTTTTTATTAGTGAAGTGAAAGTGACCTCTTTGAATGCTTAACACAGCTTTCATGTGCAATAAATACTGTTCACAGGTGTAAGTTGAACCAAAAGCTGAAAGTAGAGCGAATGGCTGAAAGCAGAGTGAATGCCTGGTAGCTGCGAATAGCAGACCACTTTTCTCAGCAGCTTCCATCTAGATTTTCCCGCAAATTGGCACATTTCGATGCCCATTTTTTTTTAATGTTCAAATTTTAACTGGCTGGGCTTTACAATCGCCAATATCCCTACACTTTAAAAAAAAAAAAAAACATCTACATCCAAATAGGTTGTAGTAAGATCATGCCAGTCAGGCTTGATGTGTTATGAAAAAATGAGTCCATGAATTTAAAAGTCTTTGCTTAGAAAACTCCGCCTTGAGCTTTAATTTACTTCTGAAAATCCAAACTATCTTAAAGGGTGCTCGGTAAATTTGGCAATGGTAAATTCGGAACCGGTATTTTAGGCAAGGGGATTTTGGCAAAGGTTATTTTGGAAAAGGTAAATTCGGCAAAACTCGCAAAGCGGTGAAATTGGCAACGGTAAAATTGGCAAACTTATAATATCAACTGTTTTTATTGAAACTGAAGATATGATTACACTCTTGTCTACTAAATGAAGTTCATGGCTTGAAACTAGGTTGTCTCCGTGGAAGATTAAGTTAATATGGGGTCCCTTAAGTACAGTAGGCCTATTATAAGGGACACTTGCAAAGAACCGTTTTGTATTAACTTGTGTAAAAGGCTCATTCTAAACTACTGAAATGTTATGCATTGGTGAAGTTTAGGGCCCACGCTTCTCACTCGCTTTTTAAGTCTTTGGAAACTAAAGTTTCCATTGTATGTACATTGTATTGTACGTTTTATTGTAGGCCTAGCTCTCTGCAGGCGCTTACTCCGTTCTGACACGACCATATTAAGTCCTTACGTAATAAACTCTGGCTGGTGTGTTTAGATAATACGGGAAACATAGCCAACGTACAATTACACAACTTACATTACCCCCCCCCCCACCACCACCACCACCTAGCGAAAACGAACACAGCCAAGACCATTGTAAGTCCGTATTTACGAATGTATTGACACAGCCCCCACCCCCGTTTACCGATGTTCGCGTGTTTTCTTGACCGAGAGTCGGGGGGGGGGCGGGAGGGGGTCTTTTTCCTATTGCCCAGCAGCTAGCCACGTGGCGTAAGTGTGAAACCGTTTTATGGTGGGTGTTTGTTGTATGGTACTTACAAAGGCAGACTTGGGCCGTGGATCTGAAAAACACAGTAAAAATGCCAACACGCATCAAACACGCATCTACTTGTTTTAATTAAAAGTGATTGTAGGATTAGTTAGGCTTACAGTCTTGTCTACTATGAAGTAAACGGCATCAAACAGACAACGTAATCTCAGTAGTTAATCAAAGCTTACAATGGACCCCTGTGTAAATTAATTACTTGTAGAAACAGCCTTAGTACTTAATTTCAATGAATAATAATAGGCAAATCATCTATGTAAATTTGAACTAGTTTATGAACGTAAGATAATTCCTTGTGAAACTCCTCATTTTAAAGTAAATGGAGTTGATTTATAGTTATTATAAACTATAGTGATAACATTTTTTTTGTCTTCATCTTCTTCTTCATTATGCTGTGGAGACCCCGTTCTACCCGAGGAAAAAATCCACAATGTAAGGATAAGTTGATTGTGAATGCTCTGGGATAAAATAGTGTGCATTATCAGATAGATCTATTTATTTCAATGGTTTAAGGGTCTAAAAAAGATAATAATACTCATAAACTGGTGAGATTTAGCTTACATTTTTCTTTCTTTTATTCTTGTCTTTAAAATCTTGTTTTCTCTCTCGGTATCGGTGAACTACGTATATATATTATATAGGTAAAGTCTCTTCATTGTTTCAAAGAAGTCAACAGGTTTACTTTGATATTGCTGACAAAAGTTTCCCTTCATCGGCATGATCAATTCGCATTGAACTATGAAATTTCGCTAAATTGCGTACTGTCGGGCCGCTTCTTGACCACATGGATTAGCATTCTCAAATTTGCGTCACATAGTTAGACCTATTACTTTTTACATAGAAAAAAAAAACAATTCCTTGCCTTGGATGCCGATAGACAAACTAGTTAGTGGCCTTGGATGATGTAGTGTTAGGAGCTAATTCCACGATTTTCTCATGAAGATTCCCCCCTCCCCCGCCCCTAAAAGTGTTATAGCTAGGAATAGTCTATGTTTTATTTTAATATAAAATATAGCCCATCTATATATTTTTAAATATGATTTCTTTCTCATTTTTTATCGCCTAAACATGGCAATATTTTAAAAATGTAATTTTCCAATGTCAAATCTGCATCATATAAACACATTATCAATTATTTTTATGGATTTGTCATTGATCTCTTACCAATACACTCGATTAGGGGCCCTGGATTATGGTTCCACTGGTTACTAATACTAGACACCATTTTCTGCTTTCAGGTCATTAACTAAATAATCTTGAAATGGTTTGATCCCGTTGTTTGAAAGGTTACATTTAGTTTATACTCAAAGTTTCAGTTCCTACCCCCCCCCCCCCACTTCCCACATTGTACTTCTTTGCTCCAACCTACTTTATACTATCTGATCTCCCCCCCTCCCTCTCCCGACTTGCACTAATGACTCTTACATTAAAATCCCGGCTACGCCATTAAATTTGCAAAGTTACATCACGTTACAAATCCTAAATCCTGCACTAATAAATATACCGCATTACCAATCGCTACTTTTTCTCTTTCTGTGAGTAAGTCTACTTTCCCGCCATTCTATTTCCACATTTCCGACTTGAAACTATATCAATGTCTTGTTCATCAAATTGATAATAAACATGTTGACTATATACGAATAAAAATTATAAAAAGATACTGCTAGGCATACATTTTATATTATTTAAATACAAGTCTCGTGAGCAAAATAATGTAAATATGCAAGATAATGTTTTTAAAATACTGTGTGAAAATGTTTATAATAAAATCAAATACAAATATATTTATAGAAATAATAAGTTTTAACTAGCAACAACAGTGTTATGAAAGAAAAAAAAACGGATTAAAAGTATCAGTGGGAGCCGCTTTCAACCCATACCCCCCCCCCCCCACACACACACACTTTTTTTTACTGCTGTAGCCTGAGGTCACTAATACTTGAATTGGCATAACTTTGATGGGGAGTCCGCGGCGGGAGGGAAGGGAGGCATTTTACGTCTGCTCTTGCAAACACTACCAGTATCATGGTGTAGGTCAAGTAGTCAGAGTTACGTAATCTCGCCAATGTGCTATAAAAGGAGGAAGTTTGTGGGGACGTATTGGAGATAAGGGAAAGCATTGATGCGTAAAGATCTAAACAGAACTCCAAGTGATCGCCAGTTGGCCTACCTTACAAACATACGTAACTTTGGGGGTGGGGCGGGCAGGGGTTGGGGGGGGGGGAGAGAAACGCCTGGAGCGGGGAAGGGGGTACATTTGGCTCCTATTTAAAATGTTCGTTTTTGATCATTAGAGGACGTTAAATTAAATTACGTGCCAAAGTGTACCTTAATGTTTTCCTGCTCTTTTCACCATTTTGGTGGTCTATCATGTGCCATTTAAAACCGTTTTGCTTGCCAAGGATGGCACGCATTCCATAGGTTGCCGATACATGGAATAGAGTGTAGTCCTACCAATACTTTTAATAAAAACAGTAGATATTATATGATTGCCAATTTTACCGTTGCCAATTTTACCGCTTTGCTAGTTTTGCCGAATTTACCTATTCCAAATTTACCTTTGCCAAAATTACCTTGCCGAAAATACCGTTGACGAAAATACCGTTGCCAAATTTACAGTGATTCATCTTAAAGACCAAGTGAAGAGGCTTTTCTCAAAGGAACGAGATTTGGAATAGCGTCATACGGCTGTGACGTTAGAGAAAGGAAATAAATAAATAAAACTCGACGCTATCAATATATATTTAACCATATATATCATCATCAATATACATAATAACGCTGAGTTTTTTTTTTTTAATTATTATATTATATTTATAAATTTATATATATATATATGTTTGTCCCCTATAGGCGCCTAAGCCGTTTGACTAATAGGGCCAAAAGTTAAATGTATAAAACGTCCTCCAATAGAGAAATTTACTTTATGACTTATATTCATGAATGTGTTGATTTAAAAAAATCCAAAATGTTAGATCCAACTATGCAAATAAATATAACTGTACATAACAAATGGCCATTTCCGTTCAATTACTTTGTTGAACGCGAGATTCACTATGATGAACGCGAGCGTCTTATCGGATTTCTTTTTTAGTAAACTAACTACATGTAGGCTATCAATTATTTAATGGATGCACGTCGCTATTGAGAGCATCCTTTAATAGGCGACTTTCTACACTCTATAAATTAAACTATACTAATTATAAAGGACAAGTGACAAGTTATAAAGGATTACTTTTATATAGCAGAAAAACAACAAGTTTTATGCATTTGCCAGGGCGAACGGATGCAATATAAAAAAAATAAATACCGAAAGAAACATTCTCAATACTGTTTTATTCATACAATGAGCAATAACAAAAATTAAATACCCAAAAAAATCTTTCTCCAATTTACTTTTTATTCTTTTGAAATATTAATCTCTACGTTTGTTTTATTTTTTACCTTTTTACTGTTTAGTATTTGTTTTGTTTTTCTTTTAGATCGCATATTATTGGTAATTTAATATTATTAATAACAAGTCAAGTTAACACAACTGTTCGCTACTTTTTAATACCGAATTAAAAAGTCTCTAAGAAAACCCGGACGAGCCTTTAGGCTCTTGTGTCCAGGGCGTAGCGCTTAGGATTGAGCAATCTCTGTCCGTGCTCCAGCCAACCCACGACACGCCGAAGGCGTGGCGTGCCGTGTGACAGGGAAGGTTTCCGCTGGCCAGCGACCTTCACTGCGGTTCCCCTAAGGATCATTATCTTTTTGGCTCGCCCGTATACCTGATAACACAAATCCTATACTATAGGTATAAACATCCAGGCACCGGGTGGTTCTCGAGACGGGATTGCAGCGAACATTGCTTCCTCTCCACCGAGACTTTATGGCCTCTCGGCAGTGCAATGGATCTCGGACCCGCTGCGGGAGCTGTCCCGCATGCGTTCGCCCGCCGTTGTATTCTTAATGGGAATGTATCGGCGGTTTACACACTACGCCAGTCTTTGAGGCCCATGGGTACAATAGTACCAGAAGTTTGACAGCAACAATTCTTATACATATGCCAGGGTCAGAGCAACCAGAAGCAAAGAAAAAGAAGAAAAACTTAATACTGAAAAGAACGTTCTCACTCCAGTTTGTATTGTAATAGTCTTTTTGCTTTCTATCTTAACAAAGCACATTGTGGTCTTTCGTTTATCCGGGCATAACCACTAGTATATATATATTTGTTAAAAATAAGAACCGGGATAAGATTCAAAACATGTGGCAATAGATTCAAAACACGTGACAATATTAATTTTTTTCTAGTCGGAATCCTTTCTCTTACATCACTTTCCTAAGTTGCCGGAAATAAAAACATCTCAAATGGCTACGAGATTTGGACTTTTCCTCCCGAAAAACACACACATTTCAGTGCACATATTAAACTAATTACTTTAAATTTAGCTTTGATATTTTGTAAAAATGATTTTTATTAACATTCAGTTGCTGAATACACTATTTACTATCGAAATCAAATGTTTACTCAATTTCGATTAAAAGCTCTTCACTTGATCTTTAATTTATGCCTTTATAAAGGGATGTACAGATAGTTAAATGTGTTGAAATTGATTTCACTCAAGATATATGCAAATCCATTCCAGTGATCTAACTCTTGAAGTGCTGTTCGACCCCGTCCTTGTAAATGCGTTCAACTCACTGAAATGTGTCGCTCTGAAATTCAGAAACATCGGCTTCAGCAGTCTGTTTTCTTCATTAAGAACCTGAAAAATGTTGTTGTTGTCTTTTTCATCAATAAAAAAAACTCTTCTTGGATGTCTCGTGCCATTGAAAACTGTTCTGCATGACAAGTTTGACACTAGTACCTTAGGTTGCCGATTCCTGGAGAAAGCTATACATTTTGTAAAATGTACGTTCAGTCATTTTCACATTAAACGTTCATTACATTTAGATTCATAACTCAAATTCACATTGTATCAGATTTGCATTATTTATATAAAAAAAGGGCGTCATCGGCCCTAATGTTAGCTTGGAGACTTCAGTTACAGTCGTTTATCGGCCCGAGTCTGAGCACTCCATAGCACTACCTTGCACTAAACTAAACCCTTCTATCATGATGAAACACCTTGCTATTTTCACATGCAAACTTCCGATCTGCGTGCAAGAAAAAATGTATAAAATTGGAATAGGAAAGTTGACAAACAACCACAAACCGATAGTCTCAGATACAGCTCGGCTAGCTCTATATCCAGGTAAACAAAGGTTTATCGAATATTTCATAGTTTATATTGATTTTTGTAAAACGTAGTTTAGTGATCATGTGTAGATAACATATTTATATCAACGTAATGGAAACAGTTATGTTTACTATCTTTAAAGTCTGTTTTGGTCAATACGTAAAAGAGAATTGTGTAGTAAGCAAAGTGCTTGGAAACCTTTCTTTTCTTCCATCAAATACCTTGGTTAAGTATCAGAGCAGGTTTGAGAGGCATGGAGGTGGTCGGGGCGGGGGAGGGGGGGCGACGATTCAAAACTCTTAAGTTAGATAAATGATGATTGTATCGCTTAAGAAAACATAGAAACATGGAAGGTGTTAAAATGGTGCAACCATTGTTGAATCATTTGTAACGAGTTGAAAGTGTAAACAAGACTCAGAGACACCATAAAGACCCTGAAATAAATTCTAGCCTTCACCAGGATTCGAGCAGGATTCGAGCAGGATTCGAGCCTGGGACCTACTTTGGCCGAGCTTGATTGGGCTAAGACACCGTATCGAGAAGTACTAAGGCAAATCTTAAGTTTTCAATGTGGTTAACATATAGAAACAGCAACGAAAATGTGTATCTTATAATATTATCTTTTCTGCCCCCGAACTGCATTGTTAATTTGTCCCAACAGATAAAATGTTCTTGTACACCGTATTGATCTGCCTGCCAATGTTGGCTTTCTGCCAGCAACAAGATTTCCTTGCCAACTCGGAGTTCCGTAGATTTGATGTGGATGGTGATGGCAACATTGAGCCAAGAGAAGTTAACCAATACTTCAATGTGAGTATTCAAATCTTATTTATAGGTTTGAAAATTTCCGATAATAATTTTAACGAGAAGCTGATATTAATATTTTTTTACGGAATACAAATAGACAAAAATAAATTTCTTCGTTAGTATTTTCATTAAAAAAATATATAATTACAGTAGGCCTATACTAGACTATACCTAAGATTTAATAATTTTATGTTCTATGTATAATCTCCCTTATGCGAGAACAAAAATCATATTAGTACTCTTTCTTGTCGAGTGGCATCCGGACAAGAATAGGTTGTGTGAAAATATAACAGGAAAACCATTAACATAACACCTTTTAAAATATTAATCGAAATGCAGGACTAGACCTAAACCGCTGATGAGCGTAGGATGCAATAATCTTCTTTAACAAAAAGTAGCGTCTGTAATAAATAAGATAAGATATACATTTGCTTTTAAACCTATTTTTCTGTAGCATTATTAAAATCTGGTGAATTAAGCATGTGTATTGTATTTGTTACGTGTGAATATTCATTTAGAATAGAGAATGATGGATAGAAAGACTTATAAATGGATCTTTTTGTCGATACATGCATACATAATATAAAAGAGCATTTATTCCTTCAGCGTTTCGACACAGACGGTGATCATAGAATCTCCAGACAGGAATACAGACAAGAGGTAGATACCCACCACTTCAACAACCAGCCAGTTCACCAGGCACTTGTCCGCCTCTTCGATGAGCTGGACTTCGATGGCGACAACCACCTCGACCAGTCCGACTTCAACCAGTTCTTCGACAACGCCGACGCCAACCACAACAACCTGGTCAACCACAACGAATTTGTCAAGTAAGTTACACAATTGTCAGTCAACTGCAGAATTATATATTTAGGTAGGAAATGAGACCTGGTTATTATGTTTTTCTCTTTGAATTTGTCACAACACAATTATCTCATAACTTATATCTTATTAGCCTTATCTCTTTAACTGTATCTCATTGCATTTATCACAATAACAGTATATAATTACTTGTCTTTCGTTACCTTTTTTTTTTACCTCTATATTATCTCGTCAAGTTAAAAGGCTTATTAGTTACAATAAAGTAAAAGTATGCTAAATCAATGAGCACAATGAAAAACTGGAAGAAATAATGCATTGAAAAGAAGATGCCCAAAGGGCAAAAATTGCGATTGCTTATTTTCGAGTTAAGAACAGGACACATAGCTCTCAAGTCACATCTAAACAAAAAAAAAGCAAATCGCCCACAACCTACATGAAACAGTAGACAACATCTTAATGGGATGAACCATGCCGATCAATCTCAGAAATGTATTACTGTCCTCTCAACCTACCATTACCAACAAACTCTATAACATTACAGAACATCTAAAAATAAAACGGATAACTAAATGTCTTTGCCTGGCATTGACAGCAAGAGAGCAAACAGCGGTGCATCCTTGATAGAAGAGGAACAAGAATCTCATCACCCAACACGCATTACCTCTATCTTTAAACACAAATAATTATATATTATACTATTACCTCAGTAAGTTTATGTCTTTATGTCTAGTAATATTTTTGTCATAAATCAAACGCCCACACTGTAAAGCTATTTCTTTCGAAATTAATTTGTCTATTTTTTTTTTCCTATAGCTACTTCCATCAAATCACAGGTGGCCCAGTTGTCTTCGGTTAATCATCTCAGACCAACGTACTTCTAACGGACCTCAGGATTAATTTATGACATTGTAAACTTGTAAAAAAAAAATATCATTTTGTGAATTACTACAATGAAAAGACGTGAGCAATAAAATTATTGGTAATACTTACTAATGGTTTTGTTTATTGTTTTTTTTATATTATTTCTAGTATGGACAATTGTTTGCATTTCTATAGTTTTAAATTGTTTGGGTAACACGGAGTTTATCTGCCAGTTCGATAAGTAGCGGCCATTGTGTTGTTTCGGGCCGTCCATAATTAATATCATGCTACGCTGGACAACCTTAACCCTACAATCCATTATCGCCACAAGTCACAGAAAAAGTAAGGTGTGGCGAACGATTGTGGTAAGTGGGTGAATTGTTCTGGTATCTCTGCCCGTTGTGAATTTAAGGTTGAACACCTGGAAATACTGTGACTTCTAAAGAAAATATTCATTTTGTAGACCTCTATCAGCTTGGCTAAAGCTATCAGGTATATATGACCTATAATTATAAAAATTAGGTAACTACCAATAGCACAACACCTCAGGTGCTAATACTATTGACAGAAATAACAGCAAAACATCAATAAGGTGATGGAATTTATTGGCGTAATCAGGTCTACTCTGTCTATGAAATAGATGTGGTGAATAGTAGATTTAGTACTATATACTATATAGATAATAGAATAGTAGTTCAACAAGTAGAGAAAAAAATAATTGCATACCAACAATGTGTAAAATTTGGATAAAGCTAAATCTAAATATAGGTCTAGCAATAACAGAATTAATATTAATATGCATAGTAGTGGTAAATCCGTATGTGTTGCTAACAAAGTAGTCGATAAGTAAATCCGTTGGAAAAAAAATATTCTAAGTAAATTAAATATGTGAAAAAGAGTAAACAATAGTATAAGGTAAAATGCATAGAACTTATAAACAGTAAAAGGACTCTTTTCAGCTAGTTCTTTTTTATTGTAACTGTCCTACAAGCGCGGATGTCAATTTTAAGAAGCTTCTCTGTTTAAAATGCTTTTTATGCCTTGTAAATTTAAAAAAAAGATCTAGATGGATATTGGCTAGTTCAAAAAGAAGAAAATGAGAGTATTAAACAAATTAAGGAAACCGTGCGTCTGGGTTGGTGAGGGGTGGGGGGGGGGAGGCTGTTTTAAGACAATACAGGTATAGTCTCAACAGAAATGTGACCCTAGATCGTGGAATACTTTTTTTTCGTGCGTTCAAATCATTCGGGTAGAAAAAAATACTATAAAAAAAAAAATCAATCACAAGTACTAAAGCTAGAATAAAAAAAACTCAAAAAAAGCATCAATGTACTAAGCCTAACGCATAGAACAAGACAAGTTTTAAGCCAACAAACATAACTCTAAGACTCGAAAGACAAAATTTGTGCCTAATAAACATAACTCTAAGGTCCAAAAGGTAAGTTTTAAGGCCTAACGAACAAAAGTCTAAAGCCCGAAAGATTAATGTTTAGCAAAACAAACGTATCGAACCCATCCGGTAGCTTAACCGTTATAACTTATAAGAGTTCTTTGGCAGGTAAAGAAGTTAGAAATATACAACTCTAACTAAAAGCTAGGTTTCTGTAATATCCTTGGTGCTTTAAAAATATTTTGTGATCATTGCGTCAGAACCCCATTGATACTGTTTCACATTTAGTCAGATTTACATTAAGTTAAAATAACGTTCAGTCAGATTTACATTAAGTTAAAATAACGTTCAGTCAGATTTACATTAAGTTAAAATAACGTTCAGTCAGATTTACATTAAGTTAAAATAACGTTCAGTCAGATTTACATTAAGTTAAAATAACGTTCAGTCAGATTTACATTAAGTTAAAATAACGTTCAGTCAGATTTACATTTTGGTATGTTTACAATGAGTTACAGTCTGATTAAGTGAGATTCACATCGAGTCAGAGTAATAGAATATTATATCAGATTCAACTGTAATCTTATAGTAAATAAGTCATAGTCGTATTCAGTCAGAAAATAACCTAGACAAAAGTTACTATCAGAGCCTCACCAGATACTTGTGTTTCCACCGTATTGTCAACATTATTTTGAAAAAACAAACAAAAAAACTCAACTTGCAGAGCTTAATCAAATATTGAATTCGGCCCACCGCTGGAAAGCACCCTATAGACCAAGGTGCACTGAAGTGACCCTTTATTTACATGAAACACCTTGCTTTTTTCACATGTTAACTTCCGATCTTCGGGTCAAGAAAAATGTATAAAATCGGAATTGGTTACACGAGAAACATTATCAAACTAATATCTGTGTTACAGATCATCTAGCTCAATTCAGGTAAAACTCAACATTCTTCAATAGTTGTTTTTCTCAATACCTTGATTTTTTTTTTTTACATAATATGTGAAGCGTTTTGTGGTGGCAACAGTAAGTTAACCCTTCCTGTACCGACCTACTTCTATCTATGCTGCCTTCAGTTCCGCTATATACGCGTCCGGGACTGTAAGGGTTAAGTTCACTTTGCAGGTTCGATCTTATTTTGATAATCGTGTGCCAAAGTGGGATTTCTAATTCATTCCGCGTGCCTAACAGCCTAAATGTCATCCTCCTCTAGCACTACATTTCGTGTAGAAGAAAACTTAAATTACCATTCTGGGAGGTTTTTCGCGTGCCATTGGAAAGTGCTTTGCGTGCAAAGTCTGGCAGGCGTGTCATAGGTTGCCGATCGCTGTTCTAGTAGTTTTACGAGCTTTAAGAACGGCATGGCTCCACTGAGCACACGGAACACGGGAAACATTGGGAGGTAATGGGTGGGGTGGGGATAATCTCGACCTGAACGAATGTGACTTTAAGTCTCTTGAACAACAACCCAATACTCTGCAATTAGACTCCTGGGTGTTATATAGTTGGAAGAATTAGGTGTAAGGAACAGCACAAAGCTGATGAGAACAAGGATTATAAATATCGGATGCTACCCATTGCCAGATGGTTGTAGAGGCAATATAACAGATTAAACTGGGTTTTTCCTGGCGCATAGTAAAAAAATAATGATTACTCGGATAGAGAATTACACTTTTACATTTTGAAAATGTATACTTTTATTAAATTAGAATATTTCAACATTATTTTCTTTGCAAAAGTACTCAACGAAATATAACTAAAATCTTAAAAATGGTTAGAATTATATCAAAGACTGTTCCACTAATGTTTGTTTCTTAATTAGCTTTGCAAAACTGTATTACTTTGATTTGTCCCAACAGACAAAATGTTCCTGTACACCGTATTGATCTGCCTGCCAATGTTGGCTTTCTGCCAGCAAGATTTCCTTGCCAACGCAGAGTTCCGCAGATTTGATGTGGATGGTGACGGCAACATTGAGCCAAGAGAAGTGAACCAATACTTTAGAGTGAGTATTTTGGGTCGTAGGCCAACTAATAATTGCGATAAGTGGTGATAATATTTTAACATGGGAATGCGAAAGGACAAAATATGTCAAATATAGTTTAACCAAAAACCCAAATATAAATATGGCTTTCTAATATTGATTTTTTTAGAAAACGAATATTTTATTGATTAATTGATAGGAAAAAGTAAAAAGATCCATACAAAGAAAGATAAATAGTTAAACAGACTGAGGGACTACACAAATACAGATATATTGATATTGAATAAATAGTAAAGTAATGGGAAAGAATTACAGATAGCTAGATAGATAGATAGATAGAGATATAGAAAGCTATATAGTGAAGTATAGACAGAACGGATGAAATAGCACACGTTTTTCTATTTCGAAAGGCTTATGACAATGATGGAGACAACAGAATCTCCAGACAGGAATACAGACAAGAGGTAGACACCCACCACTTTAACAACCAGCCAGTCCATCAGGCCCTCCTCCGCCTCTTCGATGAGCTGGACTTCGACAACGACAACCACCTCGACCAGTCCGACTTCAACCAGTTCTTCGACAACGCCGACGCCAACCACAACAACCTGGTCAACCACAACGAATTTGTCAAGTAAGTTACACAATTGTCAGTTAACAGCAGATGTATAAATTTAAGTACGAAATGCAACCATTTTTTATTTTGTAATGTGAAAAAGTAAGCGACAATAGAAAAAAAAAGGGGAACTAACAATTGAAAATTCAAACATCGCTTTTCCTTCATATATTTAGATATAATATTAAGCAGTAAAGTCCTTGGAATATATGTTTGTGAAGATAAAATGATACGTTATTCAAAAGTAGTCAGCTATGAAGACTTATGATGAATCTCACCACTGTCTCACACTAAAATGCTAATGAATATGAAACGTTTACGTTATGATACTGTGAAAAAACTACTTCTGTATGGTGTATGACGCAAACTGGGCAGGGGGAGGGGGAGCAGGGGTAGAGCGGTTTGTAGCTGATTGCCATTGAAACGATTGAACTCTGCAGAAACTAGCCTTAAGTACGTTACAAAGCAGAGAATATTCTATATAATAGACTTATAGAGTAAAAAGTACAATAAATACGAGTGATAATTGAAGTAGTGTGTTAGATTTCTCTACGCCATTACATCTAAATAAAACCAATGACAATAATAAGATGGACCGCCTGTTTGATATTTCTGGTATTTGAAGACTTGAAATATTTAGTCCTCTAGACTTCCGGTTTAGTGAGTCGCTATGATTATCTCAATGAAAAATTAAGATTAAGGACTGACACTTGTCTAATAAAGCGTGAAAAAAATTATTTTTAGCGTATTTGACATTTTTACATATTGAGACAGTTTGACCATTGCTTTAATAATAAAACTGTTGTTACACAAGTTTTAAGCTTCAAAATCTATATATATCACATTCAAACATGCATGTTTAGTTCATTTCAGAGCACAGTTTTCTATGTTTTTCCCGTTTTTCTCATTTTTGTATTTTTTCTCATTTTTTTTTGGTTAATTTGCTACTCCTCTGTAACTAATCATCTCAAAAGGTTAACACTGCGCAGTTTTCTTTATCACTATGTCTTTTAACCCATGCATGAGTTTGAAGATTCGTTGAGAACTTTTTTTTTTTTCATGTGTCAATATGCAAATTAAATTGTTTATGCTAATTTAGTAGAAAATTTATATTTTTTAAATAATAAAGCTATCAGCATAATCATGCATGCAAAGATAGATAATATAAATTCAAAGCAATAACAGAAAACAGAATTGAATAATCATATTTGTAAAAAAAAAGTTATAAGAACTTTTATAAAACTGTTTGTCGGCCATTTTTATGGTTGCTATGACAAAAAAATAATTTAAAAAAATTCACCCCCTAGTATACATCAAACACACAGCTAAAACTGATTGGGTAATTTAAAATTGTCAGGTATGCAAAACAAAAAATAAATTCTAGACAGGTGTCGGACCTTAAAATCGAAAGTTGTATACAGCGGAAACCATATATGCCATCGTTGGAGCGTAGAAGTCATCCAAGACAGCCTTATTGGTTGCGCACGGACAAAAATATATACGCTCTAAAAATAGAGCAAGCGGTCCATCTTATTATAGTCTTTGATACAACCTAAGGGCGTTAATACTGTCTCATTTTATTTATCCACAAATTCAATTGTCAAATATCGTTGTTGTGTTGTTGTTTTTTCCGCAACTATTAACTCCAATGATTTCTTTACATTTCTTTAGCTACTTCCATCAAATCACTGGAGGCCCAGTAATCTTTGGTTAGTTTACAAAGAACCTTAATCAACTCCAACGGACCTCATTATTTATCTATGAATTGCTGATTTTTTAATCTAACATTTTTTTTTAATTGTTATTTATTTTAAATTAATACACTAAAACAAATATACAATAAAATAAACCACATTATATATTACTATTTGTTTACTCTATTAATTTCTATGTTCGCTATATATACGTATGTAAACCAGTCCGTCTATCTGTATATCAAGCTTTCTCTTTATATCTATCCAACGATATCTATTCATTCATTCATCTATTCATTTATCAATATATCTAAATTATCTTTCTATTTTTATTTTTTTCACGAAATTCGGCTTACCCATTGTACTACTGAAAGTATAAAAATATCCCGTCGGATCAAATTGATTCGTGGGGGCCGGTGAAGCATCGTTCACCTGTTTCTGTAGCCGCGGCATACTAGGGAATTGTGTGGCCAGCACAATGACCAGTGGCCAATTGGCGTATTTATGGATGTTCCACATGTTCCATTGGAACACGGGCCCCCACACAAAAGGGGCCCCCCACACATCACACAAATATTTTTTTAGTGTCATCCTCATTCTTTAGTTGAAAACGTAAAATAAAATTTATTTATTCCCCCGACAATTTTAAGCGCTCCAGTCCAACCAAGCTAAGCGCAACATACAATTTATGATTTTACAGAATGTAACTTTAATTAACGGCACTTTTCTCAAGTATGTGGAAGGCAGGGCGAGGCCACGAGGGGCCCCCACAAACATTTGATAACAGGGCCCCAACAATCCTAAATACGGCTCTGCAGCCGCCAAGGTACCCACCAGGGACACCCTCCAGAGATGCGAGAAAAAATCTTAGCCTTCACCAGGATTCGAACACCGGACCTTCGGTACGCCAGCCGAATTCGTTGCCGCTCGTCTACCGAGCTCCTTGTACTCCTGTATATTAACTGAATACTCACAACTGACAATATTAGCTTTATTAGTTGAAAAACAAAACGTAGAAACACTAGAAGGTTGAAGAGTAAAGGATCAAATAATTAAACTAAAACAGTTGTAAATAAACATTTCCAGAATTGTTTGCCCATTTAAGGAGTTTATCTTTTAAACATTAAGAATGACAGAAATGACATAATATAGTGCTATTAAAAAAGTCTTTTATATTTATTATATTAATTTAAAAAAAGAAGCAAATATACATTATGCATTTTAATTTTCTAAGTTAGAAATACAAAACAATAATCCAAAACATTAGATAGATATTGGTATATAAAAAATACAGCATTTTAAATTACATATTCAAGAACAAACGCGTATAATATAAATTTTCCCTTTTTTCTGAGACTCATCCGGGCATGGAACAAACCAGGAGTACCAAAAACATTTTAACCCTTCTCGTACCGACCTACTTCTATCTATGCTGCCTTCAGTTCCGCTATATACGCGCCCGGGACTGTAAGGGTTAATTATACCCAAAATGCAAGTCTAGACTCAAAACACGAGTTAGTCGTAGTCTTAGATAGCTATGGAATGAGTGCCTGTAACATATTATAAAATAAGCTCGTTAAAATAATCAGCGCAATCTCATTTAAATGGTCTATGGTTTCAGATTATTTTAATATGACTATTTCTTTGTAAAATATAGTTGACCTAATGTATTCGTTAACAACTCTCAAGCTATTTTTGACAAAACCCTCTCTATTGTATATTGTTAAAATTATAGTTCAATGATATCTACATTCACACTGGAAACTATAGCTTAGAACTAGGGTAGGCAACCTTTTGCTAACAGTGTGCAAAACTAGGATTTTTAAATCATTCAGAGTGCCATCAACCTAAAAGTCTACCTGTTCCATTATACTTTTTAACATTATTTGTATAGGACAATTAATTTAACCCAAGGCCAAAAGCAAAGGAGATTATTTATAACGTGTTTGTAATTATCTTTTTTAATATGTATTTATATCAAATACAAATACAATATTTTGTGATCAAACTTTCACATTTTTTATAATTTTTGTCTAAACATCATCATTTGGTAGTCAAGATGCGATTCTAACATCTGCAAATTAAATGTTAATTATATTTTGATCTCATTACACACATAAAATGTACAGTTTTTTTTTTTTTTTTTTTTTTTTTTTCCAAAAATGTTTATTCATGAAAAATTGCATTTACATTACCAAAATTATTATTTTACACAGAGAAAAAGGGGATAGGAGACATTTATTGCATTTTTACAATTCCAAAGAGATAGAAGACAGCAGAGAATATTTAAATACTTAGTTTACCTGCACAATCTCATATATTTTACACGAAGAAAAGGAAATAGAAGAACAGTTCATACACATTTAAGGGGATAGAAGACAAAATGTTTTACGAGACAAAGAGTTTTCTAACTAACTTTAAATTTAAATTCATTCATTCTTTTTATTTGACATTCAATCCTAGCATCCATACATATTTAAATTCCAACTTTAAATTTAAATTCATTCATTCTTCTTTTTTTTTACATACATGCTTAACATCCATACATATTCAAATTAATTTAAACATGTATTAACCGTAAACATCCATTATTAACTGTAAGATATTTAAAACAACGTAATATGGAGAAAAATAAAACAAAGTGTGTAGAAATTATGTACATTTCATTTCAATTGTTCTATCCCTTGGGATATATATCTTAATTTAAACCACCAAGCGCGATCTTAAATGTATATATAAAGAACAAAGAAAGGGTCACATATGACAAAGGAAAGTGAAACACCTATTGAAGACGGGTGACGAAAGGTGTCATTCACAGGAAATCCCACAATCGGGACTTCCACAAGTGAGAAAAAAAATATGTACAATTCTCTAATAAGAGTTGAAAAATCCCTAATTGTCTTAAGGTTTCAAATAGCGTTTAGCCATTCCCCAGTCGGCATGAACTATTGAACGAAAGATAGGGAAAGAAATACAAATCTGTTTGTAGTGACATAGAATTTGGAAGTCCCGACTTTCCTGACCCTCCCACCCCTCTAAGCCAGCGTCGCCGGATGACTGGTCTGCACCAGTTAACACCCTGGCGAATGTGACAAAAGAGGGGTTTTGGGCCGGTATTTATATATCAGTCCTTCTTCTTTTATTATACATTGATGTCACTCTGGTAAATGTAATTTGAAGACAAAAGATTAATATTAGACGCAAGTTTCCTGTATTAGATAGGTAACCAAGAACAATTTTGAATAGAAAGGTTGGGAATAACTGGAAGAAAACAGTAATAAAAGGGAAGCTAAGTAAGCGAAGACGGACCCAGAAAAGGCCAAGTCTCTCTCCTCGTTACTTTATGTGTAGTAAGCCAAGAAGTTAAAATACCGTCCTCTAAGCCATTCAACTAAATTAAGAAAATAATCCCGAAAACTTATTTTAAAATACTATGTACATAGTGGTGCGTAAAAAAGAAAATAAAAAACAGCACAAGATTTCACATTCACTGAAAGAGACACCGCACCGGAAATGAAAACAAAAATTACACCGGAAATGAAAGTAAAAATGTGCCCTTGATGAACAATTAATAAAATCAAATGTACAATACTAGTCAAGGGCATCCCAATATTTAAAAGAACGCATTCAATAACATAAGCATGTCCACAGACTCTCCCAATGGGCATTATTCACAAGTATTTCCGGGTCACGTGATGTACTGATCAGGAAGTGTTTGTTTACATAATGATAAAGAAGAAATTATAAGAAGTTGTCTTAGTGTGATAGGATTCCGACGTTAAATCTTCACTAAAGAAAAATAAACTATGTTTTCATCGATATCCGCTGATAGATACAAACGTCTTAAATGCATAGCATGCCAAAAGAAGACATAATAACAGAGTATATTGAAATTAATATTATGTTCCAAACACTTCGTAAACGAAGACGCACATTTCCTTGTTTAAACCTTTCACTGCTAGGCCTAAGCGACGGTAAGTGTACTTGCCATTGGCCTAGATCTTCTTAGCTTAAGGCTTAAGTCAATGATAAAATGATCTCATAAAATTTAAAAATCATTCTCTTATGCATATTTCAATTTGTATGTGTGATTAGCTAATACCCTACTACTTACAACTGAGTTTAGCTAATACCCTACTACTTACAACTGAGTTGTCAACTCATTAATTACCAATTAACTTTAACCAAGACCAAAATATTATTTATTGTTATTAGGCCTAAATGTTATAACCCGTAGGCCTGCTATCTAATAATGATAATGATTAGGCTATTTTTATTATAAAATGCAATCCAATGCGATATTTGCTATCTGCTAGGCTAATGAAAAGCTAATTAAACTATTTATATATTAGGCCTACAAGGCTATATAAATATAATATATGTATAGTATTGTATAGGCTAGGCTATATAAAATTATTTAAATTAGGCTTAGGCACGAGCTTCTGCTTAGTCTTTAGGCTGAATGGCTAGGTAGGCTAAGGCTGGCAAAGGCAATCATTAGGCCTACTACATTTAAGCCTACACTATATATAGATCGAGTTATAGGCTAACTATGGGCCTATCATATATATATGTAGGCCTAGATCTATGTCCTATGTATAAATTCCATATTGATTAGGCTATACAATATGATATGACCTGTGTTACTATGACTATAGTCTGTAGGCCTAGTATTATTAGGCTTAGTCTAGACTAGAGCTGGGGCTAGTGCTCTGCCTTGGATGAACATTAGACACATCCCGGTGCTGATTGCATGGACCTATAGGCCAAATTCATATTATAATAATTAACTCCCATATATGTTTAATAACCTATATCAATCGGATATAAATATTAAGAGTTATATAGGCCTATGTACAGAATTAATCCATTTTGCATCTATTACTCTTGTTGTTAAAGTTAAAATGGTACGGTAACAAAAGAACAATGTGGCCACTTAATTAATAAGTAAATTAAGAACTGAGCAGTATTTTTGCAATTACTGTGTTCTTTATACTTTTGTGTTTAACTTGAATTGATTATTGTTACCGAGTATTGTTAGATGAGAGGGCGGTGCAGAAGAAATTTCAATCAATTTAAATGGTAATATTGATGAGGGACTGATGGATTTATTTGGAATCATCATCCAAAGAAATAGGATTGATTTTAGTGAATATATAATGTATATTAATTTTTAATTTTGCTTCAAACTTACATGATTCAACAAAACTTAATGCCTTTATAGTTTTAAATAAGTAGGGCCTACCCCAATTCCCCCCCCCCCCTTTTTCCAGTTCTATTTATCTTCTTCCACATAGTGAAGTAGAAGGCTTATTATTATTTTTAATTTATATTTATGTAGTGGTCAGCTAAAAAGTGGATCATTTCATAGTCATTTTCATCACATAGGCCTACCATTGACCGTTAAGCATAATTAAATAGACATATTATGAATTTGGGCCATTTCTTTTTCTTTTAGTGTCAAATTTTGTTGATTGTGCATATATTTATTGGACATAAAATAATTAATTACACTAATAAAATGAAATAACTAACTAAATTATATTTAGTTCCATTGCATTACTATAAGTATAAGACAAATTAACATACATACCGGTATGTTAAAAGTTTGGGTATGATTATATGTTTTATAACTAGTTTATTTTTTTAAGTATTATCTTGAAAACTATGTATTGTAGTACAATTTGGAAATGGAACATTTATGCTGTAAATGTAATATGTTGGTTTATAAAAAAAAATATTTCTATTTAGACTGAATGTGTCAATCACTGAAACAAATGTCCATGTGGATCATCAAATACAAAATGATGTTAGCTGCCAGACATGAGAAAAAGTTCTTGCATCAGTTTATGACACTGCTTACAGAAAATTTAACCATGTGCTGTTAAAGAAGACTGTGTTTCAATTATATCCAGTAAAGGATAGTCAATAATATATTTTTCAAGGAAGAAAAAGTGCTGACATTATACTCAGATTTTTTATTGTATTAAATTCAAAAAAAAAAAAGAAAAATATTTTAAGTTTCTTTTTTAATTTTTTGAAAGTTGAAATATAATTATATATATAAATAATTCTCAATGAAACATAAATTACAACAAAATATGTGATGTAAATAAAGATAGAATTTTATTTAGATGTAGACTGATATTATGCATAGAGGAGGGTGGTCTTAGGGTGCAACATATACAATTCTTTTTCCTCTAGGATTATATTGCAGCTAAACTGCCAAAATTGTACTTGCAACAAGCTGTCTTCGTGCACCCTGCATCAACATTCTGCTTCAATAACCTGTTGGGAAACAAAATGTAACACGTCATATACATTTTTCTTCTAAATTCAATAGTCCTAAAGTAAAGTGCCTGTCGGACCCAAATTGGTCCATAGGTCAGGTGAGGCAGCATTCACCAGTTTCTGTGGCCACGGCATACTAGGGGATTGTTTGGACAGCACTATGCACAGCTGCCTTTAATTTACCCAACTAATGTCAGGTACCCATTAGAGCTGGGTAGACTCATGGACACCCCAACCTGGGAAAAATTCTAGACTTAACCAGGATTCGAATCCAGGAACTTTGGTACACCAGCCAAACGTGCAGCTGCATGGCCCCATGCCCATATTCAATAATTATAATGTCAGTTGAAAACAAGACATCCATTAAATTTGCAGATAATAAAATTTTCTTATATTATCCTTATATATTAATACTATTATTGCTTAAAACTAATATATCTAATGCAGTAACAACTAGGTATAGCTGACACTTTGTAACAATTATAATACGATTTAACCTGATATAAATAAATGTTGGATTTATATACTGGTAGGCCCTATTATGTCCTATATTTATATAAATACAATATTAATATATATGTATATAGGATTTACTTGTAGCATTTTTATCTGAATTGAAACATATATCAAATGTTGAAGTTGAAGGGAGGAATATTCTTTTACATGAAAAAATATTAATTAATTAAAAAATAGGCTATATATTACATAGTCTAGGCCTATATCTACATAATAATAAAAGTCTTTTAGTTTTAGTTTTATATCATATTAATATATAGGACTATATAGCCGTCACACCAAAATGTGTATTGGCTTCTATATTATTAGTCATCCATCGGACTACAAAAAAATGGTCATTGTCGAACACGACGGACGAACAACAACAACAATACAATAGGCCTATAGTATGTAAGGCTACTGGCATCAAGCTTTACATTTGTATTTTTAATAGTTTTAATTTTATGTACCGGTAGTTTAAAAAACTGTTATAAGATAATAAGACTATTCAAATCAAAGCAGTGGTGCTGATATATCTATAGCATAGCCTAATGATGGCCTAATCTATAGCCTATATTCTATATACCAGCTGCAGCATGCCAATGAATATTGACTAATTATTAATAGGTTTGATTAGGCCTATGCCTATATCTTATCACATGCCTATAGCCTATAGGTATAGGATAGGGCTATAGTATATGGGGGATATACTCTCCTACTCCTATCAATGACAATTAAATTAAAGCTAGGTCTACAATATGTCACGAAATGTGACAACAAAAAAAAAAAACTAATCTGAAAGTCTAGCCTAAATCATCATACCGGACATACCATGGCCGCCATATGCCATAGGCCTACTAAATGACTCAAATATGATGATTAGGCTAAATAATTTCATCAAATAAAATAAGTCCTCATAGTAGTGTCATGTATATTGTTTTTCCAAGAATTGGAACACGCAATGTTTATTCTCCTCTCTCTCTCTTTTCTTACTACACGCGATATTAGGACGTTTAGTAGGAAAACGAAAGGTTCTAGGTAATGCTGGGATTCTGTGTTGATCTTAAATTCTCAGAGTCTGGGAACGACTCATTATTTAATAGGGGAAGTTCATATCGTTTTGTTATGAGTTTTGTAATGTTACCATGATTTTCACCCCTACTGGTAGTGGGTCTGTCCCTTACACCACTCGGATAGTATTTAATGATTTG
This sequence comes from Anisus vortex, assembly GCA_949126835.1. NCBI lineage: Eukaryota > Metazoa > Mollusca > Gastropoda > Planorbidae > Anisus > Anisus vortex. The sequence goes on from OX421499.1 coordinate 3,833,380, forward strand.
TTTTGTCTGAAAGACGGAGAGTTTCAAAAGATGTTCCTTTGAACGTTTGTGTTTGCACTATTTTATTCTAACTGTACATAATAGATATATTGTATATATTGAACATACCACCTGAAATAAACTATCAACAACAGTTACACTGAAGCTTCTTTGTCAAGTTACTATCCTATTGTGTTGTATACATTACTATAAGATTTATCTACTACCATAATTTACAAGAGAGGAAATGTTGGAATACAAATACTGAATTTGTGCCCAGGACTATAAGAAGAGTTCGTGTAATACTGAAACATAAATACTAATAATTAAAGTCTCCCCTAGGACTAACGAGAATTATCAGCAAGATCTACACAGCTCTGGCCACAAGGGGATTGTGGACGTAACAAAATTTGGGGGCTCGTCCGGGATATTTGAGTTCTACTTTTCCTGACCTAGGATTGACAAGATTTGGTAGTCTCGTTCGGTAGATTTGAGTTCTACTTTTCTTGATCTAGCTGACCTATAAATATTTTGTGACATTAGTAGTACTGAGAGCGGCATATTTGTGTTTCGTTTTCAGGACTGTGAAACTATTCTTTTTTAAAAAGAGGAGAGAACTGGTTTGCGTTTTTATTCCTTGGGAAGTGTGAAGATTCCACGAAGTGTTTAATATTATATTGTGCAAATTTCTGGACAAATCGTAAGTTGGAACTTTATATTTTATTATACAATATATACTACTCTACTATAACAAATATCTCGAACGCTATACTATGGCTTCGAATATATCAAGTGAGGAAATTAGTGCCATGTCATTTGCTGAACTAAAAGAATTAGCTGAGTCCTTTGGGATTGAGGCAGGACAGGCAAGACCTAATCGTAATCGTTTGACCAAAGAAATTATGACATGTTTGAACGGGCAGAATGCCATGAACACTGGTAGTGTAGTTGAAGTGGGACAGAACGATATCAATGAAGGTTATGTAGCTCCCAGTGGGGGCGAGGTAATTGCCCACGGAGACGAGGTAAGAAATATGTCATCTAGATCATCAAACAATGATGAAGATGAAGGGTTGAGTGAAAACCTAAAATTCCAATTAGCTATGAAGAGAATGGAATTGGAAAGAATTAGGATAGAAACTGAAAGGGAAAATGAAAGAATTAGGATTGAAAGCAGAGAAAGGATAGAGATGGCACGCATGAACAGACCTGACCATCGTAGGGACAGCAACGGTATGGATATTAGCGCAATGAAGCAACACTTGCCTATATTCAGAGAAGAAGATGTTCAAGATTTCTTTTTGCTTTTTGAGAGGATAGCTGTAGATTATCAGTTCCCTGATGATAAGATGGCTTTATTGTTAAGGTCAACTCTCAACAAAGGAAAAGCATTGGACGTAGTGTTGAGTTTAACACCCGAGGAAATAAATGACTATGAAGTAATCAAAGATAGGGTGCTAAAAAGTTATTCCCTGACACCAGAAAAATATAGAAAGCTATTTAGAGACAGAAAGAAGGCATATGATCAAACTCATGTAGACTTTTTGAGACAAAAGGAGAAAATGTTAGAACAGTGGCTAAGGTCACAGAATGTAAGTGAGTTTGATAAACTCAAGAACCTAATATTGTTTGAGGAATTCAATGATTGTATTCGAGTGGATATTAAAACCCACATCTCAGACCGAGGGGTTGAAGATGTGCATGAAGCTGCTAGATTGGCAGATAACTATGCCATAATTCACGCCAGCATAAAGCCATATTATGCTGACAAACCCAAAGTGCACAAACCAGAGCCCAAGGAGGCTAGTAAACCAAAAGAGACAAGTGAAAACAATAATAAGAACAGTGGTGTAAATAATAATAGTAACTTAGTTCATTTCAGGAAGCAGACAGATGTAAATAAAGCAAAGGTGGTATGTTTCAATTGCAAGAAAGAGGGCCACATGAAGAAAGATTGTTGGATCCTTACTAAGAAGCAAGGTGCTATTCTACACTGTGCCAGAGTGCAGAAAGACAGCAAGCAGACAGAAGAAGTGTGCAACACAGGGTCAAGAAACTCAAAAGAAATGCGGCCGGCATCGCCCATAGTTGTGGAGTCGATGGTTTTTGAGAACAGTCTATCTAAGGTAGAAGAGAATAGCTGTACTCAATCGTTTATGCTTTCAGAAGGCCGTGAGGAACAGATGGTTCCTGAAGTCCCGGAAGAGGACGACTTATCCGATTTTCGACCCTTTGTCTACGAGGGGACAGTGTCGACAGAAGTCGATGTACTCAGCAAGAAGAAAATACAGATATTACGTGACACAGGTTCTGCTGTCAGCGTGATCCTGGAGGGCAGTGTGCCGTTAACAGATGCCACCAGTACCGGTGAGTCTGTTGTGCTGAGAGGTGCTAGTATGGAGGCTGTGGAAGCTCCACTGCACAGAATAAAACTCGAGTCGGATATTTTTACAGGTAACATCGTAGTGGGAGTGTGGCGCGCACTACCCGTCAAAGGCGTTTCCATGATATTAGGAAATGACATTATGGGCGGCAGAGTCACTGTCGAGCCCATGGTTAAAGTGTTGGAGACAAAGATGGCGGAGGACAAAAACCTACGTCCTGCCAATGAACGCCCAACATGTGCACTGACAAGAGCAATGCAGAAAAAGAAGTCGGTAAAGACTCCTGCTACGCCGTGTAGTGCAACGAAAGATGTGCTTGTCTGTTCTGAAGACACACATGCGAATGAAACAGTGATAACAGAAACACCTGACATCGATTTAAGTGCTACGTTCTTTGCTGAACTAACAACTGGTGATGCAACCGAGAACGATAACATTTTGTCACCAAAGCAGAAATTGGTGAAAGAACAATTGAATGACGAAGTAATAATGCAACTCAGAATGAAAGCTGTTGATGAAAAGACTGCAGATGCAATGGCGGAATGTTTCTACATAAAAGATGAAGTGTTGATGAGAAAGTCGAAACCGCTCAACTCAGGTACAAACGAGTGGGACAGTATTCACCAGATTGTAATACCTAAGTGCTATCGTCAAGATATACTGCGTATGGCGCATGATCTTCCTTTCGCTGGTCACATGGGAGTCCGGAAAACGCACCACCGTATCCTCCCTTACTTCTACTGGCCAGGACTGAGAAGAGATGTCGAACAATACTGCAAGACTTGCCACGTATGCCAAATGGTAGGACGTCCTAACCAACGTATTCCTGTCGCTCCACTCCAGCCGATACCAGCGTTCGACGAACCATTCAGTCATATACTCATTGATTGCGTGGGCCCGTTGCCGAAAACAAAAGCCGGTTTTCAATACCTGCTCACAGTCATGTGTTCATCCACTCGCTTCCCGGAAGCCATTCCGTTGCGGAACATAACAACAGTGAAGGTGGTAGACGCCCTGACAAATTTCTTCACACGTTATGGCCTACCGAAGACAGTACAGTCCGACCAGGGGACTAACTTTACTTCGAACATTTTCAAACAAGTCATGGAACAATTAGGGATGAGCCATAGGCTATCAAGTGCCTATCATCCTGAGAGCCAGGGAGCTCTGGAAAGGTTTCATCAGACATTAAAATCGATGCTTAAAAAGTACTGTTATGAAAACGAGAAAGACTGGGATAAGGGTGTGCCTTATGTACTGTTCGCTGCAAGGGAGGCCACTCAGGAATCCCTGGGGTTTAGCCCATTCGAACTTGTGTATGGACACTCAGTCAGAGGTCCGTTGAAACTTCTACATGAAACTTGGCTAACGGACAGTGAACCGATTGGACTTTTGTCATATGTCGATAAATTTAAAAATAGGCTTTATCATGCTTTTAACCATGTGAAGATTCATTTTCCACAGATGCAGGAGCGTATGAGACAGAACTATGACCGTAAAGCTACAGCTAGAACTTTTGCACCAGGTGACAAAGTTCTTGTGTTTCTACCTTTGCAAAATCAGCCTTTAAGTGCAAAGTTTAGTGGACCCTATGAGATAGAGTCAAAGCTTGGCGAGGTCAATTATTTGATAAAGACTCCTGACCGGAGACAAAAGCAGAGGGTATGCCATATTAATTTGCTTAAGCCCTATGTTTCCAGGGAAAAGAGTAAACCACGGGAGGTCCCCATGATTTCATTAGCTAGAGTCCCGACGGATTTATCTAGGATAGAATATAAGTTTGCAGAAAGTAAACTTAATAATACAGATGCCCTTAAGAGTTTAGATACAAGGCTAGAACATCTTCCGGTAGAAGATAAGGAGAAGATTATTGAGCTGGTACATGAATATAAGTCACTGTTTACAGATGTTCCCAGGAGGACACATCTAATAGAACACGATGTAGTATTAACTGAGGGTGCCAGGCCAATTAAACAGCATCCATATAGAGTTAACCCCATCAGACTTGAACATATTAGAGCAGAGGTGAAGTATATGTTAGAAAATGACATAGTGGAAGAATGTGATAGCGAATGGTCTTCACCCTGTGTGTTGGTACCAAAAGCCGACAACACATTGCGGTTTTGTACAGACTTTAGGAAATTAAATAATTTGACAAAGACTGACTCGTATCCCATTCCTCGTATTGATGACCTCATTGATAAGATAGGTGATGCGACGTATGTGACAAAAATTGATCTTCTCTCCGCGTACTTTCAGATTCCTTTGACGCCACGGGCACAGGAAGTATCCGCCTTTGTGACACCTGACGGACTTTACAGGTATAAGGTCATGCCATTCGGACTCCGTAATGCCCCTGCGACGTTTCAAAGGCTTATAAACACCCTCACTCGCGGTATCTTCCAGTGTAATGCCTACCTCGACGACATAGTGGTGTATGGTACAGATTTCAAGACACATGTCAGTCAACTACGACACTTGTTTGAACGACTGAATAACGCCAATTTGACAATAAACCTGGCTAAGAGTCAGTTTGGACATGCCACTATCGAGTATCTTGGACATGTAGTGGGTGGTGGAAAGGTTAAACCAGTAAATGCTAAAATAGAAGCTATTCAGAATGTCCCAGTGCCACAGACAAGGAAACAACTCCGTAGTTACCTTGGAATGGCCGGGTATTATCGTAAGTTTTGCCAGGACTTTTCTACGGTAGCTTGCCCCTTAACTGACCTACTAAAGAAGAACAATCGCTTTGTTTGGTCTGACAAGTGCCAAAAGGCGTTTGATGAGTTGAAGTTAAGATTATCCAGGGCACCTATTTTGGTGACCCCGCGTTTTGATAGACCCTTTAAAATTGCAGTAGACGCGTGCGATACTGGGATGGGAGCGGTGCTAACTCAGCAGGATGACCACGGAGAGGAGCACCCGGTGTGCTACCACTCACAGAAATTCAATATCCATGAACGTAATTATAATACAAGTGAGAAGGAACTTTTAGGGTTGATCCTAGCGTTAAAACAGTTTGATTTCTATGTAAACAGCTCTGGGTACCCGATAGAAATACTGACCGACCACAACCCTCTGACTTTTCTCTCCAGGGTCAAGCAAAACCAGAGGCTTGTTAGATGGAGCTTATTCCTCCAAGCCTATGACTTAAACATAAAACACCTGAGGGGTAGGGACAACGTCACAGCTGATACTCTATCTCGGGTGCTACATGATTGACTGAATAACCCCATACTTCTTTTTCAGATCATCTCATTTATTCATTAAGAATGTGTCATGATAACCTATCATTCGTTTGAATTTTGATTATGTAATACCTATAGAATACTTGTATCATACAGAAGTCAAGTCTTTTGAAAGTATTAATAATTCTTATAATCATGTATAATATTGATGTTCTGATATATTTTAAATTCATTTGATTATGGAAAAGAAATTCCATTTAAATGTTGATGCATGATGCAATAAATATATAATATGTACGTATTTACTTGATATGGATGGATAAAAGTAATTGTCATCACATGCAATTAAGTGGGAAAACTTTGAGCTAGTTGATTTATTATCTTGTTTTATTTTAGTTAATGAATGGAACTAAATAATAATATGTACAATTTTTATCTTAGAAAGAGATGTAATATCAATTGGTATAAATTAATAGATAATATTGGAAATCTATTGCTAAATTGTTATATCATGGCAATAGAATGGGAAAAAAACTAGTGGATATTCACTATGTTGTATATAGGTTGTTATATATTCCATATATCCGGGAATGGAGGGAAACAAAGGTACCTAAAGGTGAGCACTCATTCAACCCTGAACAATCTTTTATATTAAACTTTTAAATTTGCCAAAAACGCATAATAGTGGATTACATTTTAATATTTAGATTACTGTAGTAATCGTAACTAGAGTGTATTTTCTCCTCGTATTTGAGAAAAGGGGAAGTATCATCATCTTAGGTATGAACCCTGTTAATGTCAAGTTGACACTGTAATTTAAAGGGGAAGTAACCTATAGTTTGATTCGAGTTATGTATTACTTATCTTTTGGTTTGTATATTAGAAGTAAACTGTTGAAAATTGACAGAGTTTGAGCAATGTTATATTTGTTTAAATAGATTAAGACTTTTTGCAAATTTTGGTGGAAATCCACACAACTGTACATAGTTAAAATAAGAATGACTAGAATATTTTTGAATTATTTGTACTTGTTGAGACATTAGTTAATATTAATACTAACGGGGAAATATTTGTCCATCACGTTATAATCACAATTACCATTGGGTAGTGACACTTTTTATAATTTAGTTGTGCCAGTGAGCCATGTTTGCTTAAATTGTCTTATAATCTTCCATTGATTGTTGGTTGTTAAAACGATAGTGTTAAGTACGAAAAAAGTACCATGTTGAGTATTACTTGGGTAATTATGGTACATTATTTCTTTCATTGGGTGGGGGCGTGTCATGTATATTGTTTTTCCAAGAATTGGAACACGCAATGTTTATTCTCCTCTCTCTCTCTTTTCTTACTACACGCGATATTAGGACGTTTAGTAGGAAAACGAAAGGTTCTAGGTAATGCTGGGATTCTGTGTTGATCTTAAATTCTCAGAGTCTGGGAACGACTCATTATTTAATAGGGGAAGTTCATATCGTTTTGTTATGAGTTTTGTAATGTTACCATGATTTTCACCCCTACTGGTAGTGGGTCTGTCCCTTACACCACTCGGATAGTATTTAATGATTTGTTTTGTCTGAAAGACGGAGAGTTTCAAAAGATGTTCCTTTGAACGTTTGTGTTTGCACTATTTTATTCTAACTGTACATAATAGATATATTGTATATATTGAACATACCACCTGAAATAAACTATCAACAACAGTTACACTGAAGCTTCTTTGTCAAGTTACTATCCTATTGTGTTGTATACATTACTATAAGATTTATCTACTACCATAATTTACAAGAGAGGAAATGTTGGAATACAAATACTGAATTTGTGCCCAGGACTATAAGAAGAGTTCGTGTAATACTGAAACATAAATACTAATAATTAAAGTCTCCCCTAGGACTAACGAGAATTATCAGCAAGATCTACACAGCTCTGGCCACAAGGGGATTGTGGACGTAACAGTAGTCATAGGTCGGCCTTAAATCAGTTAAATTTCATCAATGCCTAGGCTACAATTTACTTTACTTTACACTTTAGTAAAGTCTTTACGTTAACTAAACTAAACTGTCAACTTTCTCTTCTTGTACAATTTTATTTAATGGAACGTAGGCCTAATAACTAATAAAAATGAGGAAGACAATTAAAAGTAATAGGCCTACCTGTACTTTTCCTGAATTGTCGAGTAGGACTATGCTGTTCACATGACAGACATTTTCTTCAATGTTGCTTCCACTATTCATACATATGGTAATTATACCATTACAAGTCGTACTCTGTAGGCTAACTCTGTAGACTGTAGGCCTATAGTATAGTATACTTCGATGTCGATAGTGTCGACTGTCGCTTCGAAAGTCACTCACCCAATAGGCCTAAATCTCTCCATGATTAAACAATGCTTGGCTTTTAAAAACCATTTTCATGTGGATATGTTATAATCACACCCATGTGCAGTGTTTAAGACATCTGCGCCGTTATATAATGTCTCTAAATTAAATGTTTTTAATAAGCATTGATACAGATAAAATAGAGGCGAAAGACGCCATTATTTGTTTGTAGTCTGTACATCACGTGACCAAAATGCTATCGCTAAGGACTTGTGAATAATGCCCATTAAACAAATGAACCAATCAATAAAATACATTAGGATCTCATCCATGAAATACATTATAATACATAAAACATTTATAAAAGCAAAACATCAAATAAAATTACAGAGTGGGCGGTTGATGTTTATCTAAATGTGCTTCAAGTTTTTGTCTAAATATGTCTTCTATGATGTGTGGGGGGTAGTGTTTTTGGTCAAACCGTGTTTTAAGATACGTTGTCCAAATGTGTTGTTTGTATTCTGCCAATGTGATGAGGTTTAATGTGTGTTTTGTGTTGTTTCTAAGTCTAGGTATTTTAAAGAGTGTAATGGCTAAAATCTATATCTATGTTTGACTGTGTTGTTGTATCCATTATTAATTTCAATGTTTGTTTTGTTGGTATGATTGCGGGGCATGTAAGATAGATATGTTCCTCATTTTCTTGTGTATGTGAGGTACACATCTTGCATATAGGTGTGTTGCGTGTATTTTGTTTCTTCCTATCTAATGTTGGTGTCATGTTAAAAATGAGCCTGTATGATATCTCCTTTGATTGTGGTGCAATGTGTTTGTTATGTAAACTGATGAATGTGTCATGAAAGTCTGTAATCCCTAGCTGTCTCCCCCATTTAATCCGTGTATGAAGTGGAATCTGGACCCGTGTAATGAGTGATATGTAAATGTTCTTTGTTTTGCTATGTATCAAGTGTTCATTGTTAAGTAAAATGCGTGTAACTGATTTGTAAAATGAAGAGGAAAAGTTGCCAAAATAATGAGGTGTATTGTTTTGAATTGGAATAAGTTTGCTTAGCTTTAAACCATAAAAATACATAGCTAAAGGCAACTTATCAGGTGCACGTACAATTTGGCCTATATATTTTAATCTCAGTGCTTGTATCTTTGTTTTTATATCTTGCAAACCTATCCCGCCATCCCGTTTATTTTGTATCAGTGTGTTATGATGAATGGAGCGAATGGTAGATTTAAATAAAAAGGCTCTAATTTTTTTATTCATATTGGTTATGAAATGTGGTGGAGGTTCTGTAACTGAAGCTATATAAATGATTTTCGGTATAATGAGAGTGTTAACGATTGCTGAACGACCAAAAATCGTGTGTGAGATGTGTGTGTACATATTTATTATGTTATCCGTTGTTTCTAACAATCCATTGTACTGTTCTGTATTGTAAGTGTGTGGATTGTTGTGCCAAACGATGCCTGTAATTTTGATTTTTTTTTTATTTTGAATATTTGACGGAAAATGTTCTTTTCGTTTCCAGGCACCAAGGCCCATTATATTCGATTTGTTTATGTTAATTTTCCCTCCAGATGCGGCATTGAAAGTTTTAAAATGTTCCAGAATGTTTTTAATGTCTTTTTCTGATGTTACTGTAAACGTGGTATCGTCGGCATATGCCTGTACCTTCAACACCTGTCCTCCAGGCATTGATATGCCCGTTATACCAGCATCCGTTCTTACTTTTTCCAGGAGCGGCTCCAGACACAGGGCATATAAAAGCGGTGAGAGCGGACAGCCCTGCCTGACAGATCTTTCAATTGGGAAGGGTGAGGTCAGCGTATGGTTTACAAGAATTCTGCTACATGGTGAAGCGTAGAGCAGCCTGACCCAGCCTTCGATCTGATTTCCTACGTTGTTTTTCCGCAGCACTTTGAATAGATAGCCGTGGTCCACTCTATCAAAGGCTTTTTCCTGGTCTATCGATAACAGGGCTGCTTGCGTGTTTTTGATGTGTGTGTATATGATAATGTCCCTAATAGTGTGATTGAGAGTTTCTATGTTTCTGCCTGGTATGCCGCAGAATTGATTTTCGTGTAAAAGTGTATGCAGGTATGGTTGAAGTTTGTTTACCAGTATCTTAGTGAGAATTTTATAGTCTGTATTTAATAATGAAATGGGTCGGTAGCCCCCCACAGATATTCTGTCGTCCGGGTTTTTCTCCAGGACGGTGATATATGCTTCACTGAACATCTGTGGAAGGGCTCCCTTAGTATATGCATGTGTGTACATGAGTGATAGTAAGGGAACTAACTGGGGTGAAAAAAATTTGTAAAATTCTGATGTCAAACCGTCTGGTCCTGGTGACTTGTCCAATTTCAATTTGTCAATTGCTAATTTAATGTCCTGTACTGTAATGGGTGTTTCTAAAAGAGTTTTATCTTCGTCTGGTAGGTGTTTACAATAGGTCAGTATATCATCTTGTTCCCTGTCGTCAGTGTGTTCCTTAGAATAGATGTGTATAAAGTGCTCTTTAAAAGTGTTTGCAATTGCTACGTTTCCTGTATGTATTGTTCCAAATGAGTCTTGTATCCGTGCAATCATGCGTCTTCTTTGTGTGTTTTGTTCTAGTGTGAGAAAAACCTTGTTTGGGCCCTCTAACATACCTCGTGTCCTACATCTTGTTTGTGCGCCCATATACTTATGCTCTTGTATTTCTGTTAATTGTGCTTTTATTGTATGTGCCTCTAAAGTATCTTCTGTAAGTGTATCTAATTGCTGTTTTAAGTGTTGTTCCGTCTCCCTTAGCTGCGTATTAATGTATTTGGATATTATTTGTGTTAAGTGTTTGATGCTATGCTTAAGTACTGTCCACGTCTCTCCCATGTCAGTCTGTTGGTCTAAGGTACTAATGTCTATTGTGTTTTCAATGAGAGTTTGAATTGTTTTTGTGTAAAACTCACTCTTTAAAAGTGAGTTATTAAATTTCCAGTGGGGCGACCCGGTATGCCTGTGTCGGCTCCACGCTGCTGTGGTCACCGACACTAGCACCGCTTTATGATCCGTATACTCCAATGTTTCCCCCAAATGAGACACTCTGGCAACCGTATCCCCATCCGGTACATAAACCCTATCTAGCCGGGACTTAACTGGGTGAGCGTTGTAGGCAAACGTCGTGTCCTGTCCAAGTGGGTATATTTTCCTGTAAGCGTCGACAAGTGAAAATGTTGTAAATGTATTATCTAACCAGTGACTACTTTGTTTGTTTTTGTTAAGTGTGTTCACTCTGTCAAGTTCGTCATGTGTATAATTAAAGTCTCCACCTATTATAAGTTTATCATGTTGATATGTTGTATTTAAAATGTCATTTAAATTATCAAAGAAGGCAGGTTTTTCTGTGTTTTGTGTAGGAGCGTAGATGTTAACTAGTGTATATCTATTGTTACTGTTTTCTATTCTAATTATAGTGAGTCTACCCTGGTTATCTTTATGCTTGTGTGTGACTTTGTATTTATCTGACGTTTGAATTATGGCTGTTCCTCTAGCGAATGTACCTAAACTAAAAATGCTATCTCTGAAACCCATTTCTGTTATGTATCTGTCTGCAGTAAATTGTTTGTTTATGTTGGTTTCTTGCAAGAAGATAAAATCGGGTTTATGTTTCCTTGCAAGGTGAACTAAGTATTTCTGTTTGTTCCTAAGGCTATGTATGTTTAACGTGACTATTGTTATGTCCGCCATTCTTCAATTATAGAGTGTTTGATTATTAACCTACTGTTTGTCATCCTTATCGTCTTCGTCTATAACCAGAGGAAGTGGCGATTTTATCAAATCCATCTCCTCTGCCTGGTCATTGATATAAGTTTCACTGTTCAGTGAGCTTATTGGGGACTCTGCTGAGAAGTGGAACAGTTTTTTCCTGCTTGACTCAGCAGAGCGTTTTGAGGGAGAACTAGGAAGAGATTTGGGGCTTTCATCACTCTCCTCATATTGCCGTTTTTTGGCCTGAGGTACTTCCCACACCGACATAAGGGGAGGTATTTTGTTTGGAGATTTAGTGGGTGTTTTATTGGGGGATAAAGGGGTTGAAGGAGTACTCGATAAAGGGGTTGTTTTTTGACTCTCTTCATTTGGAGGCATTTTAGGACTTCCCACAGTTTTATTCATGGAGGGAGATTTGGGTACAATACCCGTTTCCAATAGGGAAAGGGGAAGGCTATTATTATTATTATTCTTAAAATGTACAGTACTTTAATATATTTTACAATGTGTTAGTTACGTTTTACTATAGTTAAGCGGACTAGATACACGTTAATCATACAAACTGGGTAGTTAAAAAGATGTTTGAAAATATACATATATATATTGTCACGTGCGAAATCAGCTACTGACGTATGATGATATTTTTAGTAATGTATTATTATATATTCTTTTGATTCATTTCCATCTTGGATCTCACAAGGTTGTATAAGAATTTATATTGATATTATTGAATTAGATTTGATGTTTATTTTACTCGTTTGATATGAATCTTTTGTGTATGAAATGATTTAGATAAACTGTACCTTAATATATAGGAAATCCACAATCCTGTTTGAAATTGAACACAATTTTATTCCAACAAGTTGAGATGATAAAATATAACAATACCACAGAATACATGTACCAGTATTATATAATGAAACTTAATCAGTTGAGATTCTTCTATAATGAACTAAGCCGTAATCCTATCTTTAAGAAAATGGTCAAAAACAGTCCTCACACATTAGCGCCCAAACTAGAACTAAAACTAACGGTATTCAACCCTCGTGCATATGACGTATTTTATTGCTATGACGTAGTGTCTAGACATATACATGTTTTATTCCTAACACGGAAACATTTCGGGTTTAAGATTATTTCATTTTAACTTTAGTTAATAATAACAGAACCAATATAATATGGAAATAAATCTACTCGTAACAATATATATATATATAAAAGACAGTGTTAAGCCCCGCGAGGATCCCCATTGGTCAATTTGAAAACACGTGTGTCACTGACCTATCTAGGCCTAGCCCAATATACCATCTAATAACGTAGTGGACTGCTATACGGGCGACCAGGGTTCGATTCTCCAGTTAGACTATACTTTTTTTTTTCGACAATTAATTTTTCAAACTTTTAAAAACAAAAGACATTGTAAATCTATAGGCAATATAGATTTTGTAAAATAAAAATATTTGACTATTTTTTTTACCCTATTACAATATTTATTTACTTTCCTAAAAGTATTCAGTAAGTGTAGTTTATAAATTTGTTATCTGCACCCCAGACAGTCCTTTTTTTTTTCACCCGGGCAACGCCGGGCAATGTAGCTTGTATATATATATATATATATATATATAATTAAGTCCTCGAGCAGTTAAATGCCCATCTGTTTCTACATTCGCTGATGCCCGCGCACCAGTCTGCGTATCGCCACCATCACAGCACTGAGACAGCGCTTCTGCGGATCGCCACTGACCTCCTAAACGCCTCAGACAGAGGTCTCGTCTCTGCCCTTGTGCAGCTTGATTTGTCTGCTGCCTTCGATACGATTGACCACCACCGACTAATTGATCGCCTCAGGTCTACATTTGGCATTCATGACATCGCCCTCTCCTGGCTAGCAAACTATCTTCAGAATCGCTCCCAGACCGTTATGATTGAGTCCATATTCTCCAGGCCTGTTCACGTCTGCTATGGTGTGCCGCAGGGATCTGTCCTTGGTCCATTTCTTTTCACCCTTTACACTCAACCCCTATCCTTTGTCATCGAACGCCACAACCTCAAATATCATTCTTTCGCCGATGACACCCAGCTCTATAACAGTGCTGAGCCTGAGGACTTCGACAGGCTCCTTGCTTCCATCTCCATCTGTTTCCTGGACATCCAGAGCTGGATGACGGAAAACAAGTTGAAGCTTAACAGTGAGAAAACTGAAGCTCTTATCGTCGGTACGAGACAGAGGGTCGTGTCCCTCACTGCGTCCGATCTTCGGCTGGCTGATGCAACTGTGCCTTTCTCCCCGACTATCAAGAGCCTTGGCGTCTATCTGGACTCCACGCTGTCCATGCACTCCCACATCTCCTTCCTCACCAAAATCTGCTTCTTCCATCTGCGTCGTATTGCTGCCATCCGTCGTTATCTCACCAAGGAAGCTTGTGTAAAGCTCATCATCTCTCTCCTCTTTTCCCACTTGGACTATTGCAATTCGCTTTTGGCTGGTCTCTCGGCCTCCTCCCTTCAAGGACTCCAACGTATCCAGAACTGCGCAGCCCGACTAGTTCTCAAGAAGAAGAAGTCAAATAATATCAATCCTCTGCTCCGATCTCTGCACTGGTTACCCATCAACAACCGGATCTCATATAAGCTGGCTTCTCTCTGTTATAAGTGCCTGAATAACTGTGCCCCGGATTATCTTCGCTCTTGTATGGAGCTCTACACCCAGTCCCGCTCACTTCGTTCGGCTTCTGACGCGCTCACTCTGCGGATCCCTCGTGTGAGGCTAGTGTCCGCTGGTGAACGTTCATTTTCCTACGCAGGACCGTCTGCTTGGAATCACCTCCCATTACAGCTTCGCCAGAGCCCTAGCTATGACACCTTCAGGAGCCGGCTGAAGACTCACCTATTTCGTCAGCAGAATTAGCGTATTACTACATATTTCGTTGTCTGTCTGTATTCTGTATTACTGTCGTCTGCGCATAGAACTGTCACCAACGGGATATGCGCTATATAGGCACCGTTATTATTATTATTAAATTCTTAATTACACTATATATTCTTTAATAAAAAGAAAGAAAACAAAAAATATAAGAAATATTATCTAAAATAAAGTGTTAATTATTTATCTTCCTTTAATTAAAAACGGTGTCCAAATTTGATTCAGTAGAGATGCCAAAAAAGTTATGTTTTGTAATATAACAAATATTACTGACAAACTATTATTTCTTTATGTAATTCCAACATCATGGTATTCATTACAAGATTTAATTATTATAGGATTAAAATAATTGTAGTTTAGAGTTTAATCGGGAAAATTAGCATGAATTGAAGCACATTTGTACAATTTAGTTACGTTTAAATGCAATTTCTGTATCCCCGTATTATAGGAAAGGGTGCTTGGTAAAAGGGGGGGGTACCGATGCCCCGATCTCTCTCCAGGCCTCAGACCTTTGTCATGGACGGTCCACCACCCACCCCAGATGACGGAGATGATATTATTATTATCCTTTTTGTTCTTACCGTACCTCGTGCCGTGTTGGAATAAGGACCACTGTTGTCACGCGGAGCTTGTGTCACCTTGACATGTTTGTTTATTGTTCATTCACCCTTAATTAATTTATTATAATTTTTGGTTATTATTATTAATATGTTTATTGTTAATTATTGTTCAATATATTATTTACCAATGCTATAATTTTCTTGTTATGTCTTGACTATGCCTTTATTGTACCTATGTACTATGTGGCAAATAGAATGTTGTTCATTGTCTCTCTGAGCTATTTCGCCCAATGATAGAAAATTGTGGCGAAGTCTTTTGAACTCCCGACATAATGTGTACCCCCTCTCCATTAGGTATCACCCGTGTAAACAAAGGTCAGACGAAATAGGTCGTTACGAACCAATCCCTCCTGGCATATCAGTGACTTGGTCCTACCCTTGTTGCGATTAACCAGTTTGTCTATGGGCGTATCTCTCGCTGCCTTTGATAGTGGAGGTGATGACCAGGACCGCCTACTAGCAATTATTTTATATAATAATAATTGGTCATTTATAAAGCGCCTCACTCCATGCTAATGCAAGCATGCTCAGCGCGCTCACAAAAACGAAACGACAAAAACACTCTAAAATAGTTTTAAACAAGTTTTCGGCCGATGAAGGCACGAAACGACAATAACATTTTAAAATAGATTCAAACAAGTTTAGTTGAAAAGAAAAGTCTTCAAATTCTTCTTGAATGCCTTTTTTGACACAGAGCTTTTCAGTTTCTCAGGTAAACCGTTCCACAGTGAAGGCGCCACAGATTCAAACGAGCGTACACCAAGAGTCTTTTTCCTGTGACCTTCCAAACATGGAATTTCCAGGAGAGATTGTGTTGAAGATCGCAGCATCCTTAACGGGACCCTATAAAGACTATGTTTTTTGTTTTATGAATAACATTCATCCTGCCACGTTGTGTTGATTGAGTGAAATGTTATTTGGATTTATTGTGTTGAAACATTTGACTCGTATCTATCTACCTTATCAACTTCTTTCTCACTGTGGACGTTTGTGTGTTGGAATCATTTCTTATAAAAAAAACAACTGTCCGTCAGATTTGAGTTCGTGAGTTCTACGTAGGATCTCCCTACGTCGTCAGAACAATAAAGACCTTCACTATTTTATATATTACAGACGCTTCTTCTAAAAAGAAGATTATTGCGTCCAACGCTCGCTCACCCGTGGTCAGAGCCTAGTCTTGTATCTTTATTGCTGTTTTAAATGATGTTAGTTACTGGTTTTCCTGGCCTGCTCGGGTAACCCATTCCATGACCGAATGCCACTTGGGAAGAAAGAGTACTTATATGCATTTGTTCTCAGCATGAAACAAGATCTTTGCATTGAAAGTTTTTGTATGTGTCCTATTCTACTGTAGTAAACTCTGAGAATATTTTCATTGAGACGTAAATTAAAAATTGAGCGTCTTTTGATAGTCAATATAACTAGGCGTATTATTTATTTAAAAGCCCTAAACTAAACACCAAGAAGAAAAGAAAAATATGTAATCTAGTCAAAAATGTTTTATTGCATTTTATGGCATATAGTATAAAATATTTTGATTCAATCTAAAAGCTAATCACAATCTGAGATTTAACCAATAACTGGACCACCAGTCAGTTGATGGAAATAGCTGGAAAAAAAGGGAAAAAAAAGGTTTATAATATACATACGTACAATATCATTATAAGTAATTTTATGAGTAATTAATATCGTATCTCAAAATCGTTGTATTTTACTATTTACATTGGCTTTTTTATAATAATATGTCAATGGATTAAAAAAAAAAAAGGGAATTTCAAAAAGATTGTTCTTTTCGATTGCAACGTATATACAAAGACTATAATAAGATGGACCGCTTGCTCTATTTTAAAGCTTATATTATGATCTTTTTCCGTGCGCATCCAATAACTCTGTTTTTAATTCTACGCTCCTACATTGGCCTAAATGATTCTATTGCGTACAAATTTCCATTTTAATTTTAATCTTTCATTGACAAAATCATAACCATTAAATGAAACGGAAGTGCACAGTACAGAAGGGAATCGGGAATTCCGAAAAGAAGTCACTTGAGTCATCAAATAGCAGAAATATTAAATCAAGCGTTCCATCTCATTATAGTCTTTGGTAAAAATTAATTGATTTTCGCACAAAGCGTCCAATGTTAAATAAAGTATTGGAGTCAGAGGTCAACTAGAAATCAAAGGAAGAAAATGGATAACTGTACAGGGCATAAGTCGTTATATTGTTCTTACTTTGATATTAGTTGATACAACTATTTTTTTTTTGTTATTTTTTTTTCTTTAAGTTTTGAGTAATTCAAATATTGCCATATTTTGCTAGTGCTGTAAATGGTGGCCGAGCGGCAGCGCGTTCGACTGGTGATCCGAAGGCTCTAGCTTCGAATCCTGGTGCAGGCTCTGATTGGTACCTGACACTAGTAAAGGCGTCTGGGCATTGTGATAGCCACACATTCCCTTGTATGCATTAGCCATAGAAACTGGTGAACGCTGCTTCACCGGCCCAATGATCAGTTTGGTCCGTATGTATGTTGCACGTATGTTTTTTGTTGCTTGCTTTTGAATACGCCCAGAGCTCTATTAACCAACTATGTCTGTTGGTATGACAGTAATAGTGACAGTAATAGTGACTGTGTAAATCTGGTGTGTAAGGGACGGAATAATTATGAACTGGCTGAGCCTTAGTGACACGCATTGGATGAGTGTCAATTGTATTATTGTAATGTGTTGACCGGACTAAGTGGCCTGATAGGTATGTGTTATTATGTATGTGACTGGCTGGACAGGGGTGAGATTGGTTCATGGAAGTCTCGTGGATGTCTCGTGGAGTTGTATGAATAGGGACTGAATGGCTGTGATGTGCTAATGTAGACTAAGGTACTATAAAATGATTGTTAGAATGAAAATAAAGATTAGTTGTTACAGTAAGCTACGGTGTCAAAGAAGTACTTTTACAGTTAGCAACGCTATACAAATAAATGTATTATTAATATGTTATTATTATAGTTAACAAAGGCAAATAGTAACTTACTCGACAAACTCGTTGTGGTTGACCAGGTTGTTATTGTTGGCGTCGGCGTTTTTGAAGAGGGTGTCGTAGTCGGACTGGTCGAGGTGGTTGTCGTTGTCGTAGTCGATCTCGTTGAAGAGGCGGAGGAGTGCCTGGTGGGCTTGTGGGTTGTTGATGTGGTGAGTGTCTACCTCGACTCGGTATTCTGATCTGGAGATTCTGTTGTCACCATCTGTGTCGAAACGCTGTGAACCAAATATAAAAAGAATAAGATCTAAATATCTATCTGTCTGTTCATCTGGTTATCTTGTCTGTTTAAACATCTATTATTCCGTCTACGAATCTATCTGTATATTCTGGGCGTCTGGATCACTATTTATTTCAACATCTTTATCTTTGTCACATATTTGTAGTTCCCAACACTGGAACACACATTAGGCTACTTATTGTCTCTCTCTCCCCAACGCAAGTTTTGTAGGCGGGACTAAGTTTTCCATTTCCTTTTATGGTTGTCATTTTGACTTTTTAGTAATGTGTGTAAAAGATTCTTCGAAATCCACTTTTGTAACGTCTGCAAATTATGGAATAGTTTATTATTACGTACATGGGAGATCAAGTTAAAACTACCGTTTTTATTATGGGCTAAAGTTAATGGTACCAATATTTTCTACCAACTATATTAATGGGTCTCCCCCAAGGGTATTTAAGTCGGTTCCCGCACAGTTTGCTACAGAGCGTAGAACGAATTTCATTTGAGCCTGTGTTGACGTTTGTGTTGGAACTTTTTTATTACTGCATATAATCTTCATATTGTAAATACTTGCACAGATCGGAGTTATCACCTGAATTAATTGTACTTAAATGTACTTCTTGATTGAATCATTTACACTGAAGCTTCCTTGCTACTATTCTATTTTATTGTTTACAATACCATGATATACATTAATTTACTACTACAACGTCAAGCAAAGGAACTGTTAGAACGCAAATCCTGAGTGTTCCCAAGACAATAAGGAGTACGTGTAATGCTAAAAGTATAAATAATATAAACCAAAGTTTACCCTAGGACTAACGAGAATTATCAACAACCTTTACACTGCTCTGACCACAAGGGGATTGTGGTCGCAACACTGTTTACTGGTAAATCTATTGTTTGAATGTTTGTTTGTTTAATCTTTTTATCTTGCTA
Organism: Anisus vortex; assembly: GCA_949126835.1. Classification (NCBI taxonomy): domain Eukaryota; kingdom Metazoa; phylum Mollusca; class Gastropoda; family Planorbidae; genus Anisus; species Anisus vortex. The sequence continues at coordinate 3,852,747 of OX421499.1, forward strand.
TAAGCCTTTTTATCCGCCTTATTTCTATCTTGGCGCCGTCCATAAATGCTGTCACGCACCTAGTGGAAAGAAGTGGGGGGTGGGGGTCGAACATTCCTGACGCTATTTGACGAAGGGGAATGGGTGTTTAAAAATATGTGATAATCTAACAAGAAATCTTCAATGTATTAAATGTACTAATTATCATATTTTGAAGTAATAGTTTTCTGATATAATATATAAAGTAGGATGTTTGTGTCATTTTCTCTGCCCATTGGTCAATGTAAACATATGTTACCTTATTGTCTTATTTTTCATTTTCGCGATTTCTTTTCTGGGTGACCGGGGTTAGATTCTACTTTTTTTTTTTTTTTTTGAATAACATTGTAAGATAAATGTTACCCCGTGCAAAGCCGGGATATTTAGCTAGTTAGACAATAAAATGAATTGAAGCATTACTTATCTTGAAAATCGCAAATATGATGGTGGGAGGGAGGAGGGTTAGGTAGCGGGGTAGGAGCGGTAGTAGAACAGTTTTGTGACGTCGTAATGTAGGGGTGCTCTGACTTTTTCTGACGACTTATGACGATTGGGGTAAAGGGGGGTACATTTGAACATAAAATAACGTTTACTGACGGACAGCTATTTGTCCTCCCGTCAATCATTTTATTTCTATCCTTGTTTCGCGTCTTTACGATTGCCTATCATTCTTTCAGCTAATTTCACAGTTTCCCTTTTGTAGCCCTGCTACCCGACTACCACAATTTCCCATTCTTCAAATGCTCGACTTAATAATAATGCTTATATAGCGCATATCCCGTTGAGGACAGCTCTACGCACTGACAACAGTTATAGAGAACAAACAACGAAGACTTAAAGTCTTACTCACTCTAAAGTACTGCTGAACTTCTCTTGGTTCAATGTTGCCGTCACCATCCACGTCAAATCTACGGAACTCCGAGTTGGCAAGGAAATCTTGTTGCTGGCAGAAAGCCAACATTGGCAGGCAGATGAATACAGTGTACAGGAACATTTTGTCTGTTGGTACAAATCAATGAACTACTTCGTCATTGAAAAATCATATTTTTTTTTACAACTCATATGTAATAAAAGTGTTTGTACACTTTTTATCTCTTTTATCTAAAAAAGAGTGAGTGTTTTTTTTTATTTTTTATAGCTTTAGTTAATTATATTTATTCTTATTATATTCTTAATGCATTAAACATTAAGATATATATGTGCAAAAAAATGCATTCTTCAAATTATTGCAACGCTGTAAAAAAACAAACAACAACCAATGATTAATAATTTGAAAACTTCTTGGAAAGCAGCATATACCAATGATCTATAAAAAGAATGGAATGGGCCCGGAAACTATATTCTTGAAGCCAAAATTAATAGGCTTTCACGTGACTTTCACTTATCTATAAAATTAGTTTTTCTAAACACTTAACTGTAAATACATTTCAAGTGACTTAGACATTCTTTTTATCGTTTAGATGTGTTCTAGTTATATGTGATTTACTGGAAAAAAAAGTAAATAGTGTAATAAAAGTGTAATCGATTCTAGACTCAATTAGTGCATACAAATTTACAATGGAGGCGCTATCCATTCTTTTTATAGATCAATAAACACATACATATAGACATTGGACTATTTACTTTCACCTGATAGAGGTTAGAATACCAAGCCGAATAACTCAAATCTCAAGCAGTTTATTTTCTAAGCCTGTAGTTTTCTGCTGTTAATTTTATACCCTCGCCTATCACGCTCGTCGGAAATGAGCGTGCGAACCAAGCAAGATGTTGCATGTAGATCCAAACGCAAGGGGTCACTTTTGGAACAGCAAATTGTTCCATATTATGTTGTCTAAATAGCTGCTTAGAGCCATGGTTCTTTGACCCAACTATGGGTCACCGGAAAACATCTTTTGGTTGGTTAGGTTTGGGGGGGGGGGGGTGGCAGATACTTTTATATTCTATTTAGATTATTTTAGATTAACTTTTCATTTAACGAACATCGATTTGAAAATATGGCAAGTCTTTCGGTCCATAATACATCAACAGATTTTTTATAGAGCAGCAGTTTAATTTTCAAATCAAGACTTGTATATAAATTTACATACATTTTTATTTCTAAATAATTTAGCCAGCATTATTTTGAAGGAAAACAAAACAAAAAACTCTAATACTCTAGACCAGGGGTCGGGAACCATTTTGTCTGAGAGAGCCATGGACACCACATATTTTTAAAATTAATTATGTGAGAGCCATACATTATGTTTAATACTAAAAATTGAAGTAAATGTGTGTATTTTGTTTAATTTCAACACTAAAAGTAATATAATTATGTCTTTAAATTCTTGTGATGCTGAGTTGCAGTAGACTTTAGCTCATTTGTAGAATGAAATGTTGATATGTAGATCAAAAAGTGTAAAAAAAACATTTTTTTTTAAATAATCGAACATCTGTCTGCGAGCCAGATGCAGCCATCAAAAGAGCCACATCTGGCTCGCGAGCCATGGGTTACCAACCCATGCTCTAGACTCTAGACGCTATACACAAATTAAACTAATTAGTTAAATTTGTGTAATGTAACTTCATATCAATTAAGTTCATTTTATATCTATTAAGTTCATTATATATTTATTAAGTTCATTATATATCTATTAAGTTCATTATATACCTATTAAGTTCATTATATATCTATTAAGCTCATTATTTATCTATTAAGTTCATTATATATATATCTATTGTTACGAATATCGGTCATAGAGGAATGACGTAGTAAGGCATTGACCTCTTAACAAGTGCGTATCAGTCCAAGGCGACCAAGGTTTGACCTTTATGCCCTGAGGGCAGTTTAAATAAAATAATTCGTTCAAATCCCGTGGAAATTGGAGGATAATTCTGGATCGTAGTAATTATAGAGAAAGAGGTTAAAATGCGTATTAAGACCCTGTAGAATCTTCGATGATAGTTTTCTTTGTTAAGTCCCGACCTCCTTAAAGTTAGTTCAGTTTAAACGTTTGTAGAGTGAAGTCGCTATATTAATACTTGTACATATAATGTCATTTTATTAAATACTTATGTTACCATCAGTTGATGAAGTTTATTGATCGTTTATATTGAGTCTACAATTTAAATAAAATTGTTTATTCAACAACTGGAGTTGTTTGATCTATCGTTGTTGAGAAAGGTGTTGAAGATAATTATCACGAATATAACTACATTACTGCATAGACCTGTCAGTCAAGGAACCCCTAGCTTGGGCTACAGATTAGCAGAATCTAGAGACTTCTAATAAAGATACAACTATATGCATTGAATCCGATTTAACGAGTCGTAATAATAATCATCATATAGAGGGCCATAACACTATTAAGTTCATTCTATATCTATTAAGTCCATTGGATATATATTATGTTCATTTTATATCTATTATGTTCATTGTATATATATTACGTTCAATGTATATCTATTATGTTCATTATATATCTAAAAAATGCTCATCATATATTTTTTATGATTATTATATATCTGTTATGTTCATTTTATATATATTAAGTTCATTATATATCTATTAAGTTCATAATATTATTGCAATGACTTTCGCGTTTAACGGAAGGTTATTGCGTCATACACTTTTCCTTCGTTGGGATCTTATCTAGTTTAACCTTTTGAAAGGCTAAGTGTTGTACTTTAAGGTGTTTTTTTTCCTGACCAAACTTATTTCATGCCCGGATGACACTCAGAGAATGCATACGAATTTAGCTTGCGGAACCAGATACCCTAGAATCGAATACCCAGGTTTTTCAAAGTCCCGAAATCTGGTTGTGAAGAAACCGTGAAACCTGGGTTTCATTTGGAATTGTGTCACATTTTTTTAAAGTAAGTTTTAAAAACAAGGTTTAAAAATATGAAATCCTTAAATTACAAGTTCATTTTTAAACTTTGGTCAACTGCTGAATAATTTTATCCCTTATGCGTGAACAAATGCATATAAATAATTTTTCTTCCCAAGTGGCATTCGGGCATGGAATGGGTTGCCTGAACAAACCAGGAATTTTAGTAGCTTAACATCATTTAAATTTAAAACATTTATAAAAAAAATGCAAGACGAGACTCGGACCACGGATGAACGTAGGACGCAATAATCTTCTCTATAGAAGGAGCGGCTAAAATATAAAAGATAAGATAATTTTAATATGTATTTTGCTTCAAATGTTTATGATTGATGCTCTATCATTGTACATAGAAAATAATATCTAGGTAAATGGTCGCGCAAGAAAAATTCGTCGTTGGTTGCTATGACAAAAAAAATAGGGGGCATTTTTAGAATTTTTTACGATGATACTTTCAGATGACCGAAAAGAAAAATACATTATAAACAGTTTCACTATAGATCTAGTCTAATAGTTTTCTTACTTATATTTGATGGAAATGCTTCAGTCGGCTGCTAATGTTTCCCATCTGTATGGGTCTACGTCTAGTTCTTTTGGGGTTGATTTTGGACCGTCTTTAAATATCTTTATTATTATTAGGCTCTTCTTTTACCACGTGCCAGCTCAACAATCAAGAAGCTTGTTCGGAAATAATCTGGCATTCTTATTAAATGACCAGCCCGTAGCGCATTTTTCAGAAGCTGGGTGTGAATGCTAGAAACAGCTGGCCCTGTAAAGCACTTCTTTGATTGGGACCTTATCTTGCAGCCGTGTTTTTAGTATTTTGCGGAGACAGCCGACATGACAAAGGTTTAAGTTGTTTTGCATGCCTACTATACAATGTCCATGTCTCGTTCGCTTACAGCAATGTTGGCAACAGTGTAGCACTGTATACTTTTAGTTTGGTGACTAAACGGAGTACTTTTCTGTCCCAACGTTTTCCTGAAGGCTCCAAACGGTGAGGCCTGCTTTCGCTATTCTATTGCACAGCTCGTCATCTACATTGGCAGCGCGTAGTAATGTGCTGCCACGGTAAGAGAATTTGTCGACAGAATAGGATATGACTCAACAAACTTATTCCAGAATTAAGAATTGTATAGACAGCAGTACTCTCTGCGTTGTTATTAATACGTTCAATGAACTCCCTTTGCCCCACCGCGCCACACCATCTCTTCCCTTTGCACCACCACAACCCGCCTCACCGTACGACACCCTGCACCCCGCCCCACCGCGGAACATCCTGCACCCCGCCCCACCGCGGGACATCTTGTACTTAGTTACATCATGGAAACAGTTACGTCAAAAAACATGTAGTACTTAAGTACATATATTACATCAACAATTTTTTGTCTTTTTACCCGCCCCCCCCCCCTCCTCTTCCAGAGACCGCTCTATAAAATTATGTCAAACCTCTTCACCTTCCCCCATCCTATATTAACCTGACCAACACAATTGCAGTGGCGTAGCTAGGGGAGGGGGAGGGGGTCCAAATTCATAAATCCCCCCGGGCCCCTTACTTGAGAGGGGGGGGCCCAAATTACTGTCCACATTTTTTTTTTATGTCATAATGTCGAATGTCAAAATGCAGGGGCCCCTAAAGAGGCCAAGCCCCCCCCCCCGGGCCCCCAAATCCCTTGCAATGGCGCTGCACAATTGTAAACGCTTCGTTTTATATTTAAAATAATATAGAGATTGAATTGTCAATAACACATAGAGGGGGCATAAAAGTTTCAAGTTAGGGGAGAGTGGGGAGAAATAGCCCAGCCTATTATATCTAAAACAGCTGAACCATAATATTTAGAATGTTCGTGAATGTGTTTAGTACATTCATTTTATGGTACTTCTTCAATTTCCGGGGAAAATGTTAAATCATTGTTGGACTGGATAGGTTTGAAATTTGATGGTAAAAAAATAAACTTATTCTACTTTCAAATTTTTTGGATCAACATTAAGCGTTTTTTGTCTTAATAATTGGTAAGTCATTATCTTAATATTTAAATTATTTAGTTAAAACAATATAATATTTTATATTATCTTTTATGTCATGTAATTTAAAAGAATATTTTTACATCTCAACCCCCTATGGGGAGAAATGGCCCACAATTTGTGGGGATAAATGGCCACCCATGACACTAACTTTTTAAGAAACTATCCTTATAAAACAATTGTATTATAGTAAATTAATTTAAATGACCATTGGTATTGATAATAATTTAAACGTACTAATTAAATTTTTGAAAAATATTGTTGTTTTTTTAAAGATAGTTTTTTTAATTACACATTGTATCATATCATATCTATATATATATATAAATCTCAAAAGGTGTATGTGGATATCTTATCTTATCTTATACATTACAGACGCTCCTTTTATAAAGAAGATTATTGCGTCCTACGCTCATCCGTGGACCGAGTCTAGTCTTGCATTTTTATGGATGTTTTAAATGATGTTAAGTTACTGGTTTTCCTGGTTTGTTCAGGCAACCCATTCCATGCCCGAATGCCACTCGGGAAGAAACAGTACTTATATGTATTTGTTCTGGCATAAGGGACAAGGAAAATGTTTTTGTCTTTATGTATATCTGAGCTTTGCAACAGGTTGTTATTGTGTTGTATTTCTAAATTAGATTTTTATGCCTTATGTATTATTACTACTTTACTCTTTGCCCTTCTGTCCTGTAGTGTTTCTAGGTTTATTAATTTGACTATTAGTGTTACTCTTGTCGGAAGACAAGGGTGAGGCCACGAGGGGCCCCACATAAATTGGCAGTTGGGAACAGGGCCCCCCACAATCCTAAATACGGGCCTGCTTGGCCCTATGCAGATTTTACATGTTGGCATTATTGTACAGTTAGTACAGAAACTGGTAAACGCTGCTTCACCAGCCCTATGATCAGTTTGGTTCGAAGGGATCTTTACTTACTTGATACGAATAAATGTAAATTTTACTTGACTACATGTGGTCGGTCTTTCAACATTAATTCATGGTGAAACCCTAACATTAGAAATTTAACGGCCTGAAAGCGTGTCAAAATAAAAACTTGCGGGTCACGTGATTGGTTTGGCATTAACGAAAACCCGGATCAAGTTCGACGAAATAATTTCGTTTTAGTTTCCAAATAAATGTTTGAATTAAATTGTAAGTACTTTTAAAATAATTTATATTACGTTCGCTTATGTATCTTTTCGGCAACATTTCCTTCGTAAGGGTAATTAACCTACTTCCAGTCATTCAATTTAGCTGTGAGTTTTGGCACAATTGCACCTAACCGTTGACAACTCATTTAATAACGATTTTAGCACCAACCACCCCATCTCCCACCAATCACAAAACTAAGCTTTTCCCCGTTTTTCAAGGGGAAATAATGCACGCAAAAAAAACAGGTTTCGAGTGAATTCAAAACTATTGGTTAAAAAAACTGTAAATGCATGATTGAAGGATTTATTCAATAAATCTATGTTTTTCGTGGTTCTTTCATTCTTAGTTTACTTGGGTGTTCAAATCTTTAACGTTGACCTTATATTTTAGCTCTTTATCAGCTAAACTGACTGAAATATAGATAAACTGTTGTGTTGTTTTTTTCAAAATTTTAATATGGGTCAACCATTGAAAAATTAACCAGCAACAATGTATAGATTAGAAGACTGGAACACACAAATCGTGTTTTTTAGCTTGTGTTTGTACACTAAATTGCCTGCGTGGACATGCGTTTGATGTCCGGCAGTAAAATGAAACCTATGTCAACAAGTACACGTATATAAGTACATTATGTCTAAGTATATAAGTACATTATGTCTAAGTGTAGTCAATGTGTAGGGCCTACTACAACGGTCACATTGTGCTTTGAAGTTGAAAAAAAAGGAAATATAAATCAATTAAAGTCAATGGCGTAGCTAGGGTGGGGGGAGGGGTGTCCAAATTCGAAAGTCCCCCGGGCCCCTACTTGAAGGAGTGTACGAATTGTTTTTTCTCATGTTATAATGTCGAATGTCAAAATGCAGGGGCACCTAAAAAGGCCAAGCCCCCCGGGCCCCCAAATCCCTAGCAACGGCACTGATTGAAGTGAATTATGTATCTAGATCTACATATTTTATTATTATTATTATTATTAAAGGTTGTCAGAGACGCTTAAAAATAACAATCTATCTGATTCCATGTGGATCTTTACTATCCTTTACTTCACAAGTAACGGGTTACATGAAGTAGGCCTAACCAGTAAAAAGCTTTTCTTTTTTAAACCAAAAGAGGTCCAGTGTTTTATAATATAATATGGCCCCATTAGTTAAATCACTAAACCTATAAACTGTAGAAAAAGAAGAGTTATGAGAAAAGTAGTAAACACACATAATGCATTGAATTCTAACTTGGAAATACAACACAATAACAACCTATTACAATTATCAGATAAGCATAACGACAAAAAACACTTTTCCATGAAAACCAATTACTTAACATCATTTATAACACTAATTAAAATGCAAGATTGGACTCAGGCAAACTGATAAGCATAGGACAAAGTAATCTTCTGTATAAAAGGAGAGTCTGTAACATGTGATGTAAGACAAGAAGATAATATAACATCAAATTCACATGCTTTTAAAACTCAAAATAGGAAGCAGAGACTTGAGCCCTTGCCAGGGCTAAGCTGATTATTTGCGAAGTGATTCTACAAAACCGTCATGTATTTTAAGTCGCCTGATACAAGCTCTTGTGTAAAAATCATCGTTAAGCTCAAAAGATCGCCTGGACTAACTACTGACCAGAGTTCGTTTAGTCACAGAGATCGGATCGAATGATTCAAATATCCAACTATAAAGCTTTGAGAATGAAAATGAGGGATGGTCATCTAGAAACTCTTAGTAAAAACAAACAGATTTGCGTCCTCTCAACATTAACCGAAACTTAGGAGGACTAAAACTACCAATTAGCGTAAGGTGTTAAGTACTTTTAGGCAGAATGAGCACATCTGTTTAACTAAGATTTACTGAAAGCAACAACTGATATGCGTACGAATACTGGCACGCGGAGAGGCTATTCAATGGCACACAGCAAGGTCAACATGTGTATTTGAACACAAAAGTAAAAGATTGTGAAATACAATGGAGGTACACGTCCATAAAACAGGTTTATGTTGGGGATACGTTTGTCAACCTCTTTATCATCATCGTCACACCATTAACCGTTGTGATCCTTGGGCGGAGCAAATGGACACCTCAGCAGTCAACTTCTCCACTTTTGCCTATCTTGAGCGGTTGTCAATAGTTGAGTCAACTGCAGCCCTGTCCAATATTTTATGTTGTCAAACCAGCATCTCCACTGACGGCCTCTCCAACGTCCACCTTCTAAAGTGCCATGGAGGATTGATTTTGGCAGGTCTTTATGCCGCAACACATTTCCGAACCATGTCAAATTTGCGCCGTTGTATTGTTGTCATAATGTTTTCTTGAGGGCCTGCAACTGAGGATATTCTGTCCCAGATATACTCATTACAATTTACACAATATAAAAACATAAACCCTTAGTAACACACACAAAAAAAACACACACTAAATAAACGGCTTAGATGTGAGCATCTTTAGAAAGACTTAGACTACTATTTTAAAAAGAAGTCACGAAAATAAAATAAAAAGTATATATCATTTTTATTGCATTTTGTATACATAGGAATAAATCGATTTCATTAAAAATAATATTTTTTGGCGTATTTAGTGGTTTAACCAAAGACTGGTCCACCTGTGAGTGTATGGAAGTAGCTGAAATAAAAAAGAAATACAAGATTTTAAACAGTTTATCTTTAGAATAATATAATAGAAGCATAATAATACAAGGATGAAAGGCCAAATGTGGGCTAGGGGGGGGGGAAGGGGGATGAGTTGAAGAAATGGAGAACTGAAAGAGACAATGTGGAAAAGTCAAGATAGATATGGAGAACTGAAAGAGACAATGAGGAAAAGTTGAAGATATATATGCAGAACTGAAAGAGACAATGAGGAAAAGTAAAGATAGATATGGAGAACTGAAAGATAAAATGAGGAAAAGTGAAGATAGATATGGAGAACTGAAAGATAAAATGAGGAAAAGTGAAGATAGATATGGAGAACTGAAAGATAAAATGAGGAAAAGTGAAGATAGATATGGAGAACTGAAAGATAAAATGAGGAAAAGTGAAGATAGATATGGAGAACTGAAAGATAAAATGAGGAAAAGTGAAGATAGATATGGAGAACTGAAAGAGACAATGAGGAAAAGTGAAGATATGGAGAATGAAAGATAAAATGAGGAAAAGTGAAGATAGATATGGAGAACTGAAAGATAAAATGAGGAAAAGTGAAGATAGATATGGAGAACTGAATGATAAAATGAGGAAAAGTGAAGATAGATATGGAGAACTGAAAGATAAAATGAGGAAAAGTGAAGATAGATATGGAGAACTGAAAGATAAAATGAGGAAAAGTGAAGATAGATAAGGAGAACTGAAAGAGACAACAATGAGAAAAGTGAAGATAGATATGGAGAACTGAAAGATAAAATGAGGAAAAGTGAAGATAGATATGGAGAACTGAAAGAGACAATGAGGAAAAGTGAAGATATATATGGAGAACTGAAAGATAAAATGAGGAAAAGTGAAGATAGATATGGAGAACTGAAAGATAAAATGAGGAAAAGTTAAGATAGATATGGAGAACTGAAAGAGACAATGAGAAAAGTGAAGATAGATATGGAGAACTGAAAGATAAAATGAGGAAAAGTGAAGATAGATATGGAGAACTGAAAGAGACAATGAGGAAAAGTGAAGATAGATATGGAGAACTGAAAGATAAAATGAGGAAAAGTGAAGATAGATATGGAGAACTGAAAGAGACAATGAGGAAAAGTGAAGATAGATATGGAGAACTGAAAGAGACAATGAGGAAAAGTGAAGATAGATATGGAGAACTGAAAGATAAAATGGGGAAAAGTGAAGATAGATATGGAGAACTGAAAGAGACAATGAGAAAAGTGAAGATAGATATGTAGAACTGAAAGATAAAATGAGGAAAAGTGAAGATAGATATGGAAAACTGAAAGATACAATAAGGAAAAGTGAAGATAGATATGTAGAACTGAAAGATAAAATGAGGAAAAGTGAAGATAGATATGGAAAACTGAAAGATACAATAAGGAAAAGTGAAGATAGATATGGAGAACTGAAAGAGACAATGAGAGATAAAACAAGAGAACAATGATAGAGGGAAAAGACAAGAAAGATGTGTAATTACTTATCAGTGGTTGTGATATGATAAATATCTTTAATTTACTATCAAATTTTTTATGGAATGTAATTAAAACATTCATTGTTTTGGGGGGGTATGTATAACAATTAGAATTACACAGCTTTGCCATAGCCGAATGACTTGGCCTTTTTTGTTTGTTTTAAGACATGATAGAGGTATTTCATTTGATTGAACAAATTCTTTGTTTTCTAACAAATATATTGGTCTTCACCAGTTTGGGCACTAATACATTTTTGCGGGCCGTGCAATTACCCACGGGCCACCTTTTGCATATTCATGGTGTAGAGTAAATAACTGCAAAATGAGATCAAAGAGAAATGTACGCCCCAGTGAATTAACCATCCACTGATATCTATAGATAAAGATAACTACCAGAAATGAATATGTCCCCCCAGGACAATTTTAGCCACAAAAAACGCTGTGCAATGGCTATCAATCAAAATCTATGCTCTTTATATTATCTAGGTACAAAATAATTATAACATTTATCTAGGATGGTACTGAAGTCTTTACTATCTTTGACAGATGCGCATCTACGTCAAGAAATAAAAAAGACCACAAAGGGCTACAGTTCTTTACTTAATGTTAGCGAATTTTAGAGACGAATGGTTGGTAACTTACTCGACGAACTCATTATGGCTGACCAGGTTGTTATGGTTGCCGTCGGCGTTGTCGAAGAGGGTGTCGTAGTCGGACTGGTCGAGGTGGTTGTCGTTGTCGTAGTCGATCTCGTCGAAGAGGCGGAGGAGGGCCTGGTGGGCTTGTGGGTTGTTGATGTGGTGTGTGTCTACCTCATGTCTGTATTCCTGTCTGGAGATTCTGTTGTCATTATCTGTGTCAAAACGCTGAAAGAAAAAATTCAAATGAAACCAATAGATCCAAATGTAACAATCACAAATATACCAAATGCATCAGAAGATCTATCTATCTATAGAATGTTTGAAGTTATGTATGTACCTAACTACCTATCTATCTATCTACATATCTATATATCTATCAATCAATCTATCTATCTATGTATCTAACTATGTACTTAACTTATATATTACAGATGCTCTATCTATGCAAAAGACGATCTTTGTATCTATAAATCTATCTATTTGTATATCTCTTCATCTATCTGTCGTTCTGGCCGTCTTTCTTTATGTCTGTGTCTGGTGGTCTATGCTTCTATCTTTTCATCTATTCATTCACCGATCTTCAGATCTATATACGTTACTGTTACTATTCTATCAATCATTTCATCCTTTCTTATTACACAACTTTCGTTTTCTTCTGATTATCATTCTTCCATCACCCAACAAATTGTAGAGTGTTTTTTTTTAATCCGAAATGCTCTCTCCCCCTTTCCCAAATCACCAAATCTTTGACCGAAGTCTTACTCACTCTAAAGTACTGCTGTACTTCTCTTGGTTCAATGTTGCCATCACGATCCACATCAAATCTAATGAACTCAGTGTTGGCAAGGAAATCTTGCTGGCAGAAAGCCAACATTGGCAGGCAGATCAATACGGTGTACAGGAACATTTTGTCTGTTGGTACAAATCAAAGAACTACATCATCATAACTGAACTTTAAAAAATAACAACATTTAAACAAAAACTACAACAACCCAAAGATTGTAATAAGATTTAGCTTTTTTTTTTAAATATTATTTTGTTTATATTCTTGTTCTGTGTGGAAAAAAAAATTACATTAACCGCGTTCTGTGCACTTAAGCATAAATTTGGACAGAATAAATCTACACAAGCACGCGTGCATACACTTCATAAACATATGTATTTTTAAAGATCGTATTCTTTAATTAAACTTGATGTTTAAAAACAAGAAGATTTGTGTGTATGATAAACACATTCTTTCACTTACTGTGTACTTTTTGAAAACAACAACAACACTTATTACAATATGAGCTCCCGTGCAACCATTGACTTATACAATCAATTGCAGTGGAGAACTAAATATTTCATAAATCCTTCGATAGTTATAATTTGAAAAAAAAAAATAGTTCCAAAAAAAAAAACGGAAGCTCAAACTTAGACCGTAGATATAGGTTCTAATACAAACGTGCAAGTGTTGACTTTTGGTTCATGCTTTTTCTTTGTGTTCAGACCATCTAAGGCTAGTTATGATTTACTTACAAAAATAATGCTAGCTTTATTAGGCAATTATAGCTACACTTGCTGGATTCTAATTACAAGTAACCGTCTCTCTTTAAAACTGCACAAATAAACTCACATCACTTGTTAGACATCCTATAGAGTCTATGGTCTCTCACAAAAATATCATCGCATTCTTTTTTTTTTTTATATATATAATAATTTCGACGAAATATTTCAGGAACTATCAAAACACCGGTTTATTCGCATAATGTTTGAAATCAATGAAATTTGTAGTGCATCATATGAAATAAATAACTAGAACAGAAGGTTTTACCTGGTAGAGGTAATAATACCAAGATGATTTCAGAAGTCGAAAGTAGTAAGTGGTTTTTATGGAAACATGTTTTCCGCTTTTATACACTCGAATGTCACGCTAGTCGCGGATGCCCGTGTGAACTACACGAGATGTTGCATTATCATAGGCTAGGGTCGATTGGTACAGAAAGTTGGTCCCCAAAAAATAATATTTTTGTCGAAACTATGTGCTCTTGGCCATCGTTGTATGGCCTCGATTTTAGGTCAGAGACCAACATAAACTTTAGCAGGTTATTTGTGTGTGTGTTTGTGACTGTGTGTGTGTGCTTGTGTGGCGGAAAGGGAAGCGGAGATATAGTAGGTCCTACACGTTAATTATTCATCGAGTAAACACAAGGTTGATTTTTCAGTTTATTTAAATCAAGGCTTGCATGAAATGAGGGTCCAGCACTCCCCATCCCCACCCACCGCAAGGGGATTAAGTGTCCAGCACAAAACCAAGCTGTACCCATCAGAGCTGGGATATCCTAAAAACCCGTGAACAAATTCACCAGGCTTCGAACCCAGAACCTTCGGTACGCAAGCCAAACGTGCTAGAGCTCTACCACCATATCCCATATCTACCACCATATCCCTTACACAATTTTTAAACATAGTTTTTTAAAAAGACTTCCTTCTTCAAATCTGAGTTCTCGTTTTGATTCTAAATAAATAGTAGACATCAGAATCGTGGCATGGTGACCGTAACGTGCTCGGAATAACCCACACAAACTTTACTTAAGGCTAAGCCACACTATACTCAAGAATCACGTTTTGACTGTAATCATGTTTCAGCGAATCACTATAATTTGTTTCAGAGCGAATAAGAAACACGCTGTTTCACAATCAGCCATGCCACACGTAAAGCACGATTGACAGAAAAACAAAGACGCGCAATTTTATTTTCAAAAGAATCAAGAAAGTGTTGAGAGTGACTGTTCTTGACACCCTATTTTATGTTCACGACTCATGAATTTTAGCAGTGACGACGAAATAAATTTGGTATGTCCCACTGCGTCTGTTCTACTTAAAGCAAAAAGAAATCGAAAACGAAAATGGTGGGTTAAACCTTAAATCGAAAGAAAAAAGATTTATGGAGCTTACAATGTTCTTTTAAGCGAACTGGAAGATTTAATAGCGGCCATCTTTGTTTACTTTTTTAACTAGGCTAATTATCACATGATCTAATTCCGCTTCCCATTGGCTGACACAGCTTCAATCAAGAATCGTGACTCCAAATTTTAGAACATATTCTAAATCTGTGAATCATCGGGAATCACTGCTGAAACTGACTTGTTTCGCGCTATGCCACATTAGAAACGGGGAGAATCATCGTGATTTTTTAATTGAATCGCAGCGAATCACTGATTTTGCTTCTAGTGTAGCTAAAGGCTAAGCCACACTATACTCAAGAATCACGTTTTGACTGGAATCATTTTTCACCGAATCACTAGAATCTTGTTTTGGTGCGAATCAAAATACTTTGCTTCACAATCAGCCATGCCACACGCAAAAGCACATTCAGAGAGAATCATGAATCACGGAAAGTGTTGAGAGTGACTATTCTTGACGCGCCAATTCTTTTTCT
This sequence comes from Anisus vortex, assembly GCA_949126835.1. NCBI lineage: Eukaryota > Metazoa > Mollusca > Gastropoda > Planorbidae > Anisus > Anisus vortex. The sequence goes on from OX421499.1 coordinate 3,867,986, forward strand.
AACTTTTTGACAATGGACATTTATCATTTTGATGAACAACATGCCATGATTGCGCCTATCTTCAGGTTGGTTCTTTTATCTTTCATTCATTTTTTTTTCTTACTGAAAACCAGAAGTGATATAATTTAATTTTTAAACCAAGTTGTTTATAAGTTCAAATTAAAACCCAGTGCCCATCACCTCCTTTCTGCACTGAAATTATTGGAATAAATGAATGATTATAACCCTTACCCTACGTCTAAGTTTACCTATACCTATATACCAATTACCTATATACCAATTACCTAGAATTGCAAACTCTGATTCTAAACATTATATGACATATCATGAATTATTTTTAATTGTCGTTAATTCTTTATAACAAAAGTTTGGAAGGGGCCCCTGATGGGAGAATTTGCCAATTTTCATCACTTTTTTAAACAATTATTTTGGTCACAGTAAGAGTACAGAATAGTGCCCTCTATTTTTGTTAAATGCACTAACACTACAGTTCTTAGAGAAAAATAACCATGGATGTTGTTATTTAAATAATAAAAATGTGTTAAAAAGAATTCAATTTTATTTAAGGAGACAGCTATCAATCTATGCATTTCCTGTATAGAATTAAAAGATCTACAATTGGAGAAATTTTCCCAGAGATGTGTTGTCTTATCACAAGTGCTCTTAATCATGGTGGTAGGTTTCCTTCAGATATTAACTAGATAATTATACTAAATACCATCAATAAGCACTATGAATACAATGTGGATGAAAGTGGAAGAATAACTTGTTGTTTGTTTGCTTTTATTTAATATATACAACTGCACTCAGTTGCATTGTTATATACAAAATATTTGTGTTCATTAAATCTGGTTTCAGCAATATGAATGCTAAGCATAAATCCTACAAACTTTTCAGTCTATCGAAGAAAAACATATATAAAACTAAAAGAAAAGAAAAATAACAAGACTACAACTACAAAGTACAATAGAGCAAAAGTATACAAACATTTATTTCATTTTTAATTTTTTTAACCAACAAGTTGACAACTCAATGAAGATAAAAAAGTATTTACATCAAGTTTACTTATTTGTTAAAAATAGTGATTACACATGGTCACAGCTACTTCTGGTGTAATGGATACACCGATTGAGATGAGATGACTGCCTTGTGTAAATATAACAGACACATTATAACCAATATATCAGACACTAAATCACCAATATAATAGACATTAAACTAAATAACTAATAGCACAGGCACAATATGAACAATAGAAAAGACTCAATATAATTAATAGAACAGGTACAATTGTTACAGTATTATTATTAATAACCATAACACCCTTTACTCGGTTAAGTCTTCTCTGAGGAATTTATGACAAACTTCCTCAAGCTCCAATCGAGCTATATGCAGCGCTTTTCAATTTGGATCAAATTCAATGTTGAGCCCACATTTTTGGCCCAAATGGAGGTTGGATCCTCTTGCTTTAAACGCCTATCTTCAATAAATTGAAAGAGGGAAGCATGCAGGGGATCTTCTGTCTGTTTTTTCTTGAATGGTCTGGAAGGAGTTGCTGCTGCTGGTCTGGAAAGGGTTGCTGTTTGTGGTAAGGAAATTGTTTCTGCTGGCTGGCTTGGCTCATGACTGTCAAATGAAGAAGTGCTTTGCTGAGACATGGCAGTGTCAGCATCCTCTGCATTACTGCTTGTAGCAGGTGCCTGCAACAGACAATAAATACACATTGTATATTAACAGTAAAAAAAAACTTCATCAGTAATATTAAGGCTCTTTGCAGGGGCCTGCTATAGACAATACATTATGTATTATTATGAATGAAAACAGCATATTAAATTGAAATACTATTCTGTTTTAGATTCCCAAAACTGCTGATGAATGGGAAAATGTAGCTGATGACTACAACACAAAATGGCAGTTTCCACACTTTAAACTTTTCCACTGGCAACAACAGCACTAATAAAGCCAGAGAATTGAGGAAAGAACTGAAGGAGTACTTCTGGAACGAAGGGCAAGTGCCTTTTCAGTGGCAACATTTATATGGGAGGCAAGCACAGCCATGAGATCATAAGAGTGTTTATTGAGCATATAACAATCTGGTTCAAATGTTTGCTAGTTCTTTGCTACAATGACCAACTGAGTTATATTTTTTTGAAAATGTTTATTAGTTTAGTTTTTATTTTTATTTTTTAATTTACCATATTATTTGAAATAGTCTCTGTGCTGATGTTGACCAATCCTCGCATAAAACTCATGGAATTAAAATATGGCCACTTGCTTGCCAGAACATCCGTAGTACCAGAGCCACTCTGTTTATAGCTGCGAGTAATGCGAAGCTCCCTGGTGTAGTTATTTCTCAGAGCATGCATTTTTTTCTTATATTTCCATCTGAAAAAAATTAAAACAGTTGAAATGTATACATGTGTTTTTTGCTTTTATTTTATTTTATGTTTATTGCAATTTTTCTTTATTATGTAGATCATTTTTGGTTTTAGTTTGTTTTCCCAGAATAATCAAGGCATAATGATATAATCTGTCTGTACCTATCTGACCTACAATTAAAATATTTTTCATCAATAATTTTTATAGTCATTCTCCTGGACTGTCCTACCTTAAAAAAAACTATAACTAGAATAATATATGTTGTCCAAGACCAATACAGTAGTGGACCATTCATATTCAAGACCAAGTACTTTAGTACAGTAAAACCATGTGAAAAATAAATGTCACCTGTACATCTATATTTAGCTATAAATTGGCATATATTCTACTAAAATAAATTAAGTGGGACTCAGTGCTGAAATACTCATCATAAGCAGCTTTAGGCTACTCATTATTTAATATTTACTGCATAGTTACTCATAGTAGTTCACTAATTGTGTAGACCAGTGTGAGTACTCAAAACATAAAGCATGGTACAGGCCTATACTGGTCCAACAGTAAATTACAAATTATTATTTACTACTGAAGCAATAGCGAAATATTAGTGGATGACGATACTTGTCTCGCTCTACTTATCTACTACTTCTAGGACTAGGACGTGTAGGCCTATTATTAGTAGCCTATTTTAGTACATCTAGCTAGGCAGTAGGCTACATCAACATGATCATATTCATAACACTATAATATTATTATTATAAACTAGTAATAGTAATAATTACTATGGCTATGTTACAGCCTACACTACAAGTTTACATTTACAGTACAGCGAATAAAAAACGAAAGATAGGCCTACTTACCGGTGCACTCGATCCCAGTCTGTTCAGTGACATTTATTCTAACACTAATTGACTAGACAGCTTTCTTCATGATGACATTTCGATAGATAGATAATTTAATATTCAAATACATTCATGTCTTTCGTAGATCTCAATAAAAATAATTGTTATCTCTGTAAGTTGCTCAGAACCACTGTCAATTTAGTAGCAGCCATTTTTGTTGTCTTTTTTTAACTAGGTTAATTATCACATGATATTTTAGCGCTTCCCATTGGCTGACACAGCTTCAATCAAGAATCGTGACTGCAAATTTTAGAACATGTTCTAAATCTGTGAATCATCGTCAATCACTACTGAAACTGACTTGATTCGCGCTATGCCACATTAGAAACGGAGAGAATCATCGTGATTTTTGAATTGAATGACAGCCAATCACTGATTTTGATTGTAGTGTGGCTTAGCCTTTAGCCTTTAGTAAACAAATTTAACATTAGAAACCTAACGGCCCGTAAACGCAAACCTACTGAAACCTTCTAGGGAGGGGTATACCACGTGATGGGCCTTGCCATGACCAGCACTGATCAAGTGCAGCCAAATAGTTTCTGTACTTTTTAAAAACAAATTAATTCAACAGTAACTTCAACATGTGCATCTTATCAGCTACAGTGAACGAAATAATATATATTTTTTTTTTATTGCTTACTTAAAATAACGGTCAACATTTACTAAAACTTAAAACAAAAAAAAAACATATTTGAGATAAGAAAAAATAAATACACAAAAATCGTGTTTTCTGATTGTGTTTATAAATAAGTTGACTGCGTGATCTCGAGTATTCTGTGCGGAAAGATAAAGACTTTGCTTATTTACACAATGAATGGGTTGCCTGAAAAAAATCTCTAGAACTACAAACCTGTTACATTATGAAGAAACCTTAACAAAAATCAAGAGTTGTCTTAATTAAGCTATGTATAAGCGGTGAAAAGAAGAATATGTGTATTTTGTACATCAAATTCCCTACCACTAAACCGTTCTAACAAAAACTCTAATCTTCAAACTCTTGAATCAGACTCGACACTGCTGGTTCGTCTGAATACAAACTGCAAACAAAACAAAACTACCACAGATGTTTGGTGGTAGCCCGCACTTTTGTACCCATTAGCCTCAAAGTTTGGAGAAGTTTGGGAACCACTGGCTCCCAGATTCAAAACCAGTGAGCCAATGTATGGGACTTCGGTCGTCGCATGCCTCCCACCCTCATTGCTTTGGGTGTCCCGGGAGAGGAGTGGTATTCGACGTAATGAGGTCTATGCAAAATGATTTCCCGGTCACGTGATGTTGAGTAGATACACTTGTAAACATTAACGATGGCTTACTGCGCTGCAAAAGGGCCTTTTCGGGGAAAAAAACAATTTATAATTTTAACAAGCCAGTAGCACAATTTATAACGTTTCTAATATTTTTATAAAAATTGCATTTCAACTATTTAATTTGTTACAATATGATTAATGAACCTTGTTAGATCTAGTTAATTTTAGTTTAATTTAATTTGATACGAAGTGAAGGTCACACTTTAGCAGGGGTCGGCAACCTTTTGCTAAAAATGTGCCTAGCTAGGATTTCTAAATCATTCAGCGTGCCAACAGCCCAAAAGTCAACCTGCTCTATTATACTTGTTTTCTTATAGGAAAAGTAAGTAATTTAAATTCGTAGCTAGACAAAGGCCAAAAGCAAAGGAAATTTTTTAGAGAAAATTGTTAAAGCGTTTTATATTTAATTTAAAAAAAAAAAGCCTAATGTGTATGTGATTATCATCCTTTTTATTAGCATTTATACCAAATACAAAATTATATTACCAAACTTACACATTTATGGTAACTATTTTGTCAAGATACATATCTTAGTATCTAGCATTTGATAACATTGATTATAATATATTATTTTGTTCTCAGTTTAAATGATATGTTCTTTTAATATTCCTATGTGATATTTTTCGAACGAAGTATAGTGGAATTGTCACAAAGTAATCATACAAACTAAGTAGTTAATGTAATGTTCAGAAAATATGCATATATTATATGAGTCATATAATATTTATAAAATTTTCAACTACTTTTTGACAGTTTTGTCATTATAAAGTTATAATTTGTAGACCATTTAGTCCTTTATAAAATAAAATAAAAATAATAATATTAGAAATATTAGCGGAAATAAAAGTAGCTAATTATCTATCTTTAATAAAATAAAGATTTTAAATTTGATTCAATAGTGATGTCAAACAAGTAATGTTTTGTAATATAACAAATATTACTGACTAATTATTCTTTCTTTACATAAACTAGCGTAAGTAAACATTTCCTGCATTAATTGTTTGTCCATTCAACATTGAGGAGTTTATCTCTTTAACAATTTGGCACATTTCGATGTTCATTTCATTAAAGGTTTAAAACTCAACTGGCTACGTTTTCAAATCGCCAATATCCCTATACTTAATTTTTTTTTAAGTATCTACATCTAAGTAAGTCGTAATAAGATTAAACCAGTTATGCTAGATTAGGTATGAAAAAATCAAATTGAAAGTCTTGAAATTCCGCTTTGAGTGCTTCGATGTGCTTCTGAAAAAAACCAACAATGTATCTTAATATATGACTTTGTAAAGGAAAGTACATATAGTTAAATGTGAAATTGATTTCACTCAATATAAATATTACTAAAAAATATAGTTGTTTTTGTTTTCATCAATAATAAAACATCTCTTGGAGGTCTCTCGCATGCCATTGAAAATCGCTCTGCATGCCAAGTTTAGCCCGCGTGTCTTAGGTTGCCAACCCCTTTTCTAATGGATACCAGGTCATAAGCATGAACTTAGAGTGGACAGGAACGGCCAACCGTTTGTGCCTAACTTTTATGGTGATGTATCAGTGGTGCGTGGACACAGCAGAGTTAGTTCTCCGAGCCCCAAAAGAGTACGCTCGCTTGGTTCTCAAAAAAAGGTGGGGTTCTAGTCTGGTCTACTCACCAAAAATTAATAATGTGACTTAAAGCGCGGCGCTGGCTTTCTCTTTTTCGTGTAGTCTTCGAAAACATGGTTACATGAACTTGCAAAAAAAAAAAGATACCCACAGAATTAAAAAGAAAGAAGAAAAGAAGAGAAATAACTTGTTTGAAAGAAATTCCGTTTGCTAAAAATATAACCATCGGGCGTGGTGTTTTAATAGCTGAGAGGAAAAAAATAGAAAAGAATAGAGCGTTCCTATAACGTATTATATATTGTAATTGACACATAGATACAGTAAATAAAAATGTTGAAACTCTATTTTTTGTAAATCTCTTTAAAAATGTCTATATTGGCGATTTATCTCGTCTTTTAAAATAACAGCGAAGAAGAAGAATTCAGTCCTATAGAAGCATTCACATTGATTCTCTAAATACTTTTCGACACTAGATACTCATCCCGAAAATGAGCAGTAGATGCAATCTATTTTGCAGAAATTCCCATCACTAAATAGTTGCTAGTAAAAATCGTGAATGGTTAAAAAAAATACTGCACTATTATACAGTGTGTGTATCCTGAGGCACAGGATATTCTTATAACACTTGACACGTACGAATTCTTAGTTCTTCTATTTATCTGGAACATTTTCTAAAAGTGGGGCCTTTTTCCTAAAAGTTCGCTCCCCCTAGCGTCAAAACCTGGCTACGCCACTGCTGCGCTGCTGTTGGGTGCGCAAATTCTACCACTAAATTTTCATGTAAAGACTCTAAAATCTTTTCATAGATTTCCTTTGAAAGATCAACAAATAGGTGTTGTTCTTTAATAATTGTATGTCTATAATCATTGTTGCTTCCGTGAGCATTATTTATAATATCTCAATATTCAAGGTTATGTGAAAAATTAAAATTTTTAACAAGCATAGGTGCATTTACCTCATAGGTTCTCAACGGGGCGACATCGCCCCCCCCGGGGGGCGGTGAGAAGCTTTAGGGGGGCGCTGACATTCCCGGTGGCGATTGGGGGCGATGAAGGGCAAGTGGGCGGTACAAACGTACCTTGAATCCATTAGTTTTTGGAGGATGAAATGTGATGTAAACGCAAGGGCTGCTAAATATCTGATATTCCCCCAACAGTATGCCCACATATTATTATATTTAATAAGAAATAGGAATCGCAGTGACTTTTCGATGAAGTAGGGTTCAGTATTTATTTTTTGGCAAATACAGTGTGCGGCCAGCTGGTCCTGTGTTTGGTTCACCGGACTGTTAACCTTGCTGATCGATCACTGTCGCCCTAAGATCTGCTAATATTAATGATATTTTGATCTCCTTTTTTTTTTTTTTTCACAGAAGTTTATTCATTGAAATTGCATAACATTTTTAAATTTCATTTGAATTTTAACTAAGAAGGAAGGAAAGAAGACACATTTGTACATTTTTTACAAAACAAAAGAGATAGAAGACAGTAAGGAAATTTATTAATTTCATTTTTCTTATTGGGGGATAGAGAAATTTCTTCAAGTGAGTACATACTCATATTATATTATTTTACCTATAGAGAGGATAGAAGAGCATGGTTTTGATTTTATTTTGACACATCCAGAGGATAGAAGACAATTATGGAGTATTTTGAGTTATTACAAGTTTCCAACTTAAAAGGTTCAACATATAAAGTAAAGTTAATGTAGAAGAGGCATTAACATGGGCAAAAATTACAAATTGATATTAATAAAAGGAGGAAAACATAAAATTGAAAGTAATACGCATTTGTGTTGACGTGGCATAAAATGAGACTTAAGGCTAAGCCACACTATACTCAAGAATCACGTTTTGACTAGAATCATTTTTCACCGAATCACTAGAATCTTGTTTCGGTGCGAATCAAAATACTATGTTTCACAATCAGCCATGCCACACGTAAAGCACGATTGACAGAAAAACAAAGACGCGCAATTTTATTTTCAAAAGAATCAAGAAAGTGTTGAGAGTGACTGTTCTTGACGCCCTATTTTATGTTCACGACTCATGAATTCTTTAATATATTCTAGCAGTGACGACGAAGCAAATTTGGTATGTCCCACTGCATTTGTTCTACTTAAAGCAAAAAGAAATCGAAAACGAAAATGGTGGGTTAAACCTTGGATCGAAAGAAGAAAGATTAATGGAGCTTACAATGTTCTTTTAAGCGAACTGGACGATTTAATAGCAGCCATCTTTGTTTACTTTTTTAACTAGGCTAATTATCACATGATCTAATTCCGCTTCCCATTGGCTGACACAGCTTCAATCAAGAATCGTGATTCCAAATTTTAGAACATGTTCTAAATCTGTGAATCATCGCCAATCAATACTGAAACTGACTTGATTCGCGCTATGCCACATTAGAAACGGGGAGAATCATTGTGATTTTTGAATTGAATGACAGCCAATCACTGATTTTGCTTCTAGTGTGGCTTAGCCTTTAGTGTGTTCTCATGAACACCTTCCTTGTCCCTTATGCGAGAACAAATGCATATAAGTACTCTTTCTTCCCGAGTGGCATTCGGGCATGGAATGGGTTGCCTGAACAAACCAGGAAAACCAATAACCTAACATCATTTAAAACATTAATAAAAATGCAAGACTAGACTCGGACCACGGATGAGCGTAGGACGCAATAATCTTCTTTATAGAAGGAGCGTCTGTAATGTATAAGATAAGATAAGATAAGATGAAAGGGAAAAAAAGGAAAACAGAGTATAGGAGCTCCTTCTGTTCCCCTTGCAGTTAGAGCGTTAGGAAGACAACAGAGTATGGAGGGGAAAGGTGGGCGTTTTGTTACGGTTCGATGAACCGTTGCAGAGACGCAAGGTGAGAAAAACAATGGAGAGCGTGGCTTGAAGGGGTAGAAAGGGGGATGATGAGACAAGGGCGGCTATCGCTTGTGAGAAAAAAAAACATTGAATATAATTAAAATTAAAAAATTTACCACACAAGAATATGGCGACATGCCATTAGTGGAAAAACAATGGTAATAACTTTGAAAACATTTAATTTATGGTAAGATCCAAATAGAGTATAAATTATTATAATTAATGTGAAAAAGCACTAACATTTACATGAACACAAAGTGTAAACTTTATGTCAAGCTCTAACATGAAGCAAAAATTACAAATATGTTACTACTATAGTTACTTTTGCGGGTAATTGAAAAAAACACACAAAAAAACCGGACCAAATAGGCCTTTAATGGTTCTTTATAGTCAGCTTATAAATTATTATAATTAATGTGAAAAAGCACTAACATTTACATGAACACAAAGTGTAAATATTATGTCAAGCTCTAACATAAAGCAAAAAATTACAAATATGTTACTACTATAGTTACAATATAAGGCAGAATATTGAGTTTATAATTGTATTACAGTGGTGAGAGGGGGGGGGGCAACGGTCAGTGTGTTGACCCAGTCTTCCTCTCTGACCTCGGCTAGGCAACCAGCACGTCGCGTTACAATATTAACCAAAAGTTGTTTAACAAGTTTTTAGACCACGATGCGTGTCGGGTCGGTGTGTTTATTTACTTTAGTGTTGGCTACTATGGAAAGAGAATGTACTAAAGGTCTAAAAATAGATATTTATAACTAGTTTGGAAATGCTTTTCGAATTTGCTTTTGTCTTTTAGTTTTGGCAAGTAAGGAAATTATATGGGAGTGATTTTATTGTGTGTTAGCAATAAGTGGTGGTTATTTTTTTGTTAGGTCTATTTTTAGTGGTGGGGTGTCATCAGAATCCGGGATGGATTTCGGGGAGCTATCCTCTATACATTTTCACTGCCTTCATCTGTTTCTGTGTCACTTCCTTCCTCTTTTTCTGACTCTTCCTCTGATGATTCTTCTTCTGTATTGTTATCCTTTTCTGAAATTCTATCTGGCTGATTTCCTCTTTCTTTATTGCATACTTTTGGCTCTACTGGGCTCTCTCCTGCCGTATTGCTCTCTGGTGAACCCCTTCTGTCGTTCACTTCCTTATTGTCGTTTTCCCGTTCTACTTCGGTACCGGCCAACTGATCTACAACCGCTTTTCTTCTCTTTCTCAAAGGAGAATGTGAATAAACTTTTATCATGCTTAAAGGGTATTCTTCTCCTGGGTAATTTTGGCTCTTTCCGTGTGCGTTCGTTACGATTGGTGGACCCTTTCTTAAGCCAGTTGGGGAGTTCTTTTTTGGTTCGTATCCGACTTGTCGGTAATTGCCCATGTCTATATCTGGGGAGGGATCTATGAGTGGGGTAGTGCTGGGGCATTTGTGTCCTTTGTGGATGGTGTAATCAAGGTTGAGGCGCCTTCTCTTTTGGCGTGTAATCCCTACCGGCGTTTCTGGGACCAGTAATGAAGTGGCTGTCTGCACCGTGATGGACTGGGAAGGTTCTGGCAATGGTGTGTCCTGTGAATTGGGGGGGGGGGTAGTTGCGGCGGGAACAGAGGATAGTGGGGCGGGGTCAACAGGGGAGTGGGTGACCACTTCCATCAGTGGTCTAGGTGGAGCTGCGGCTGCTGCATATGAAAGTCGTAGTCGCTGGGGGCATTGGCTGGGCCAATGGGTGTTTAGTCCACACCGGTGACATTGTTGTCGTCGCCCGGGGACTGTGACGAGTATTCGATAAGTTCTGGGGACATCTCCGTATTGTATAGTGAGATAGTGGGGTATTTGTTTCTTTGGATCTGGCTTGATCTCAGCTTCCCACTTATCTGTTGGCCCGGGTGGCCATTTGACTTGGAACTCTGTTCCTGGATCTGCGAAATCTTTAAAGATTTGTTCAATGAAGGATTCTCGGAGGCTTGGGGTTATCCAATGAAGTGTTACTTTTGTTGTGTCTTTATTTATTGGTTTCACTGTAATTTGAAAAGTTCTATTTTCTCCATAGGTTTTACCTGACAGCTGGGATTGAATATCTGGGGTGGTTTTGAGGTACCACGTCAAGGCACTCTCGAACCTATATAATTCTGTGATATGTTCTTTATTTAAACCTAGCACTGCCAAAATGTCAGTCATTTTGCTGCTTTTAGCCACCTCCGGACCGCTAAGTTCAAGCCTAAGCGTGTCCGTGGCGTGTGTTTGACCGCTCTTTAGTGCTGAAACGGGAGCCTTGTAATGTGGAGGTGTGTATAAGTGACGGTCGGTTGCCATCGCACGAGGGGAGAGAAATAAACCAGAGTGCAAACACACTTACCCCTCTCCCTGGCTTGGTCTGCGTGTAGTTCAGCTGGTCGGCGTGCTACCCTGGGTAGCTCCTGGTGGGTGGTCGCCCGGTGGTGTGTTTCGGTCCACTGGTTGTGACGTCACTGGTCAGTGGTTCAGCTCCTGGGCTCTGGAGGGTAGGTGCAGTGGTTGCAGTCACCGGGTGGTGACCTCTGCTCTCAGAAGGTACTGGGACGACCTCGATTGGCCACAGGGAGAGTGTTGTACACGGCCCTGGTCAGCCTCTGTTCGTGTGTTGCTCGCGACCAGGTTTGGTCAGTGGACGCTCACGGGGACGGCCAGAGGTTGCCGCCGGCAGTACGGGTCAACTTGATGTGATCCTATGTATGGCAAACTGACAACGTCGCAGATCTTGGTAGATGAAGGTATGTAAAAGGGTGGCGGATAGTGCACTAGGCACTCGTCTGCACTCCCCCAACACAATTTTGATCTCTAATTAACCGAGATGTCCTTATTTTTATTTTTTTCAAATATGTTTATTCAAGATTTTACATGTACAATCTCATATATTTTACAATGAAGAAAAGAGGATAGAAGAACAGTACATACATAGTTAAGGAGATAGAAGACAAAATAATTTTCGAGACAACAAGTTTTCTAACTTTAAATTTAAATTCATTCATTTTTCTTTTTTTACATTCATGCTTAACATCCATACATATTTAAATTAATTTAAACATATATTAAACGTATCCATTATTAACTGTAAGATATTTAAAACAACGTAATATGGAGAAAAATTAAACAAAGTGTGGTAGAAATTATGTACATTTCATTTCAATTGTTCTATCCCTTGGGATATATATCTTAATTTCAACCAACAAGCGCGATCTTAAAGCTATATATAAAGAACAAAGAAAGGGTCACCTATGACAAAGGAAAGTGAAACACCCATAGAAGACGGGTGACGAAAGGTGTCATTCACAGGAAATCCCACAATCGGGACTTAATGTGTTTTCATTAACCAATCCACAGTGGCAATATTGTAAAGCAGTATAGACAAGTAGTAATCATACAAACTGGGTAGTTATTGTATTGCGAAAATATACATATAAATTCTTCAGTCATATAATATTTATATAATTTTCAAATACTTTTTACAGTTTGATCATTTCAAAGTTATAAATTGTAAGCCATTTATTTTTTATAAAAGAAAGAAAAAACAAAAATATTAGATCAAATAAAACGGGCTAATTATCTCCCTTTAACTAAAAGATGTTTCCACATTTGAGTCAATATTGCTGCCGAACAAGTTCTGTTTTGTAATATAACAAATATTACTGATGATTAGACCTAAGGCTTTTGCAACCAAAATTGAAACAAAAATAGACAAATAGCTAGCAACACAACAGGCAAAGGATTTGCATTAATATTGATTTTTTTAAACCTTTTGTTAAGGCAATTTTTTGATCTATTAATTCTTACAATTGAATATGTTTCCTTTTCAATTTTTTTTAAAGATAATTAATCACAAAAAAAGTCTAGTCCGCCTAAAAAGAAGCGGAAACTATAGGCCAGATGGGCGGAAGGGGGGGGGGGGCGGTGAGCGGAAAAAAAAATTGTAAAAGGGGGCGGTGAGCCGAAAAAGGTTGAGAACCTATGATTTGGATCAATGTAAAATCAGCCATTTTTGTTTAGTTTACAAATAAGGAATTTTGCATAGACCTCATTAATTTTCATAATACATTTTGGAAGTTTTTATTTCGATTTATGCATTTTTTAAAAACACACTATTTGTAATATCAAAACACAAACACACACACAAGTATAATAATTCAATATTTTTTTTATTGCCTTTTATGGCATATGTACAAAACATAAATCGACAAATGCATTACAACAAAGAAGTGGGGAAAGGGTGTGTTTTAACCAACGACTGGTCCACCTGTGAGTTGATGGAAGTAGCCGAAAGAAAAACATATACAATATACAGAATTATCTCTAAAATAATATAATAGAAATAAAATAAATAGGGTATGCAACCTTTTGATGCTTGCATACCAAAGTAAGATTTCTATTTCAATCAGAATGCCAAAGGTCTAAAAGACAGTTGGACTGGAACTAAGTTTCTTGTAAAAGAAACGTAAATTCCTAATTTAAAGGTCTCCGCGCCGTGCCACTTCAGATCGCTCTGCGTGCCAAGTCTGGCAAGCGTGCCTTAAGTTGCCGACGCGTGGGGTAGATCATTGCGAGGGTAGAAGAGTTGAATTAATTGGGAAAGTATGGGAAAGATATAGCGGCAGAAAGAGTTAAGGAGAACGTGTATTTTTTTTATTTATTTTTTTCGCTATCACCCTAACCTTTTTGTAACCAATGAAATTTTGCGCTGTATGAAGTTGTATGACACACCAATAGAAATTATGAATACGGTTGTTTCAGGTTAATTTCCCATAATACAGTGCACACTACTGTTACATCAATCTAAGATCGAACTCCCGTCTTTATATTTAGCGATTGACGCACACAACATTGCTGATTAAAAAGAGATCGATTTGTAATATAAATAAAGATGATACGATGATATAAATAAAGATGATACGATGATATAAATAAAGATGATACGATGATATAAATAAAGATGATACGATGATATACATAAAGATGATACGATGATATAAATAAAGATGATACGATGATATAAATAAAGATGATACGATGATATACATAAAGATGATACGATGATATAAATAAAGATGATACGATGATATACATAAAGATGATACGATGATATAAATAAAGATGATACGATGATATAAATAAAGATGATACGATGATATAAATAAAGATGATACGATGATATACATAAAGATGATACGATGATATAAATAAAGATGATACGATGATATAAATAAAGATGATACGATGATATAAATAAAGATGATACGATGATATACATAAAGATGATACGATGATATAAATAAAGATGATACGATGATACAAATAAAGATGATACGATGATATAAATAAAGATGATACGATGATACAAATAAAGATGATACGATGATATACATAAAGATGATACGATGATATAAATAAAGATGATACGATGATATAAATAAAGATGATACGATGATATAAATAAAGATGATACGATGATATACATAAAGATGATACGATGATATAAATAAAGATGATACGATGATATAAATAAAGATGATACGATGATACAAATAAAGATGATACGATGATACAAATAAAGATGATACGATGATACAAATAAAGATGATACGATGATACAAATAAAGATGATACGATGATACAAATAAAGATGATACGATGATACAAATAAAGATGATACGATGATACAAATAAAGATGATACGATGATACAAATAAAGATGATACGATGATACAAATAAAGAAGAATATTTCGAAAAAGGAGTGGGGGTGTTGGAGGGGTGTTACCTCAACTGCACAGGGAGCCAAAACTATTAAATAAAACACACTTAATTGTGATCCGAACTTTATATACATTCATTGATCAATAAAATTGATTTTTAATCGTTAATAGTTTTTTAAGATTATGTCGCTGATTAAAAAAAAAAAGGTAAATTGACCCACTTTCTGTAATTCTATCAATTAAGCCGTGTCACATGGACTCGTTGCGTTGCCAATGTCAACATTATTATTTCAAAGTTTAAGGTCCCAACACCCCGACCCCTATCATCAAACCTCAAAAATAGGTTCGTTTTCTTTTTTCAATGGGGAAATATTATAGAATATAGTTGTCCTGATTTTTAAGTGTATATTGGGAAAACACCAGAAGATGCCCTTAAAGAATGTATTCAAAATGTATTGTTTTCTTGGTTGTGTAGTTAACAAAAATATGAATTCTCTCCTGGGTCGAATTTAGGTGCCAGCACGGCCGAATGTGGCCCGCAGGTCTTGACTTTGACACCTATACTATAATGTTTTCTGTGAGGTAGACCCACGTTGCGCTTCGGCATC
This sequence comes from Anisus vortex, assembly GCA_949126835.1. Classification (NCBI taxonomy): domain Eukaryota; kingdom Metazoa; phylum Mollusca; class Gastropoda; family Planorbidae; genus Anisus; species Anisus vortex. The sequence continues at coordinate 3,883,378 of OX421499.1, forward strand.
TAACGTTGTACGGGCAACAGCCCTAACTTTCTTTTAAGTGTGACCTATCTAGATGTAATTTAGTACTTATGAGAAAAACCGTTGGTGTATGGTTACTTACGTGACAAATTCGTTATGGTCGACTAGACGGTTGTTGTTGGCGTCGGCGTTGGAGAACAGCGTGTCGTAGTCGGACTGGTCGAGGTGGTTGTCGTTGTCGTAGTCGATGCCGTCGAAGAGGCGGAGGAGTGCCTGGTGAGCCTGAGGGTTGTTGATGTGGTGGGTGTCTACTTCCGCTCTGTATTCTTGTCTGGAGATTCTGTTGTCACCGCTGGTGTCAAAACGCTGCGAGGAAAGGAAACATATATAAGTATATCTATCTAACAATCTGTTTATCATTCTATATCTGAATATCTAGGTCTATTTATTTATCTATCTGTTTTCTGTCTATCTTTATATGTATATTTATCTTTCTATTCATCAGTATATTTATTTGTCCATGTATCTGTCTATTTAACTGTTTATTTTATCGGTCTATTTACCTGTCTCTTTATCTGTCTTTTTATTTCTATATCCGTCTGTTATTCTATCTAACTCTCTGTATGAACATATGTCTGTCACTCTATCTATCTATCTATTTAGAAATCTTCATATTTACAAGCTTGTCTAAATTTTGTTCATTTTTTTTTTAAACTGTCTTTCATAATATTGTAAGCATTGCTTCTATACTGTCCGTCTGTCCATCATTCTTACATCACCTTTCGAATTATGTTTAACACCAGGCTCGATTCTCCATGCCCCACCCCTTACCACCCTTATTTCCTTCTTAAATGTTCTACTCAAGTTTTCAAGTGTACTCACTCTAAAGTACTGCTGTACTTCTCTTGGCTCAATGTTACCGTCATTATCCACGTCAAATCTACGGAACTCTGAGTTGGCAAGAAAATCTTGCTGCTGGCAGAAAGCCAACATTGGCAGGCAGATCAATACAGTGTACAGGAACATTGTGTCTGTTGGTACAAATCAAAGAACTACTTTCTCATATTGTCATACTCAATTATGTCTCTGATACTCTCCTTTTCTTCTTTGGACTTAAGCGGGGAGGGGGTTAATGTGGAAGTCAATCTTAAAAAGTTGTAGTGTAATCTTATTATTATTTTTCTTATTAGGTGTCCTTGTGGATTCCTTAATCTACTTCAAACGTAAAGCAAGAATATATTTGCATGAACTTTACGATTTACATTACTGACTAATCTGCATACAAACACACACACAAAAATGAACAATTTATTTTATAGACCTTTTCAATTTGTAAATTCTTCCAAAACAAAAGGTCAAGGTCTGCGCATGCGCACTCGGTGGGGGGCAGAAAGAGTCAGCTGTTTGTTCTTTGCCTTTGTTATTTAACTGGAGGCCTAGTGGTTTTTAGGCGTATTTATATTAGTTGTTCATTAAATAAAATAATGACTTCATAAAAACTGTATACCGAGAAGCCATGGAACCAGCTGTACCTTTCTTTTTTTACATTTTGAACCAGTTTTTAACAAAAAAACATTTATTATACATTCTACATTCTAGGCTTACGAAGCGTCTATGACGACTATACTAGGGTTACCCAGACCCAGTTAACGTATCGAGCAATAGCTGTGTCAGTAACTCGTCTTATAAAACATGGGCTACAATAAATAGCATTTTAGATATTTATAAATCTTTGTTTGTGTAGAAGTCTCAACACTTATTTTGCATTACTTTCTTATATGTTGCAATATAAATCGTAGTAGGCCAAATTTTACTTTTTCTTACTTAACTCATGTCTTAACCTAGCCTAATAGGCCAGAATTAGACTAGTAGTATTGTAGCCTATCCTATAATATAGTCCTAGTGCCTATAGTCCTATAAACTACTATTATAGAGCCTGCTAGAGCTAGAGCAGTATAAACATAGCTATAGGCCTATATAAATTATAAATATATTAACCTAGCCTATTATTTATTGAAGCATAGGCCTATCGCCCTATCTATCTATATTCTAGGCCTAGTAACATCTATACATCTATAATAATGTATATAAAGACTATTAAGCTATGTCACAATATTAAATATAGAAAAAAATACCTTGCTTATATAATGTAACCTATATTCTATATGCCATATAATAGGGCCATAGGGCTAAGGCATAGGGCTATGCCAAATTATATGATATATAATATAGTAGGCCTATAAAAAATATATGTCATAAAGTCGTATCATTCATTTGATTTGTAGAAAAGTGGTGATTAACCGATTGCATGAAATAATTAAGCGAATATGAAAGTAGACTATGCTATATATTTGATATTTGCAAACTAATGCGTGTTTTCTTCATGAATTTTTAGTTATAGGCCTATTATTGTATAATATTTCATGCACAATGACAATATGAATATCTATAGGTCTATCATATTCAGTAATATGGAACACATATACCTACGCCGACATACGGTCATAGACCCGAATATACGACATAGACCTATATATATTTTAGCCTCTTTCTACGAACAATATTTGTTTAAGGTTTAACATAATATTTGCTATGGCTATGGTTTTTATGTTCGTGAAGGTGCATCGGCTCTTGCCCCTGTCTCTATCAAACATAAAATGGGCTTATATCTAGAATTAGAATTATATTTGCCTTTTTATTAATCAAAACGAGCGATCTAGGTCTAGGGCTAAGTTAAGCAATAGCTTGAATTGCCGACAGTAATAAAATCATTATAGGCCTAATAATTATTTTGTTGATACAAAACTAAATCTAAACGTTTTTTTTTTATATTGAAGAAACTCAACAAAAAGTAATGACACAGTGATAACGATAGAATCGACCATAATATTAAGGTCCTGGAGCATAGAGTCCAGGTCTAATAAATGTTTTTCTTTTTTAAAAAAAAGAAGCTCTAACGTTATTTTTTAACAATTCCCTTCCTAGGTTCTTAGTTTAAGATCTCCATGTGTTTTTATGGTCTTCAATTAAAAAACAACGATAATAACATTAAAACCCCCAACGCCTTTAGTAAAATACAAAGTGGAAAGAAGAAACAAAAATCTTTGTGCCCCCAAAAGAAATATATGTCAGTGATTCTCAATGCCAAGGCCCTTTTCCGGTCAAACTAAAAAGGTCTATAAGAAACTTTTATAGTGAAAATGAACTCAGAACAAAAAACAACAACTATCTATACATTTTAAGAAAAAGAACTAGAAATGTTAGTTTTTTCCATTTTGATAATGATGCCTTGTCAAATAATGAGCCTCGAACATGGTTTAATAAAAGGTAAATATAAACATTCACTTTTACAGACAGTCTTACAGCCGACACTGGGTGGATAACTTGTCCGCGAGCCTTCTGGGACCAAGAGGTCGATTCTGTGCCTATGCGTGTGGATAAACTTTTCACAATCACTTATATATTGAATTACATATTTCACCGACTAAATCTATCTACACACCGCCATTAGATGCAATTATTTTTTCTTCCTGTAAATAAAATTCAGCAAAATAACTACCGCAGTCATTGAATAACGGAGGATAAATGACTGTTGTTGCTATATGTTCTTATTTCAGTTACCAGTGAAGATTACATTAGCTAAACGAGCCTACGAGCTCAATAAATAAATAAATACTTTGTCGACGCACTATTAGAGCCCCCCCCCCCCCCCACTTGTTGTTTTCCAACAACTAGCCAAGATACCATCTCAACATGATAGTGTCTGCCCCTTCCAATAACACTGTCATGGCATAAAAAAATCACTCAAAACCAACAACAATGCGACAAGAACTCACGTTGTTTTTACTTGATAGAAGTAATATTACCTAGGTAAACGTCTTCAGGAGTTATTGTCTTTGATCATAGTTTTCTGCTGTACTTTTATAGCCTCAATATATCACTCTCGTCCGGAAATGGGCGTGTGAAACACGCAAGATATTTTAATGTATATCAATCGCAAGGGGTCACCAGGTCCAGTTGAACCGATGTTTGATGAACTGAACGGGGTCATCGTGTAATTAACCCATTTGACCTCACATTTTCAAAGTTAAAATTGGACTTAAGAATGAATGAGGGGGGGGGGGCTAGGTATAGACGTCCTGCACACGACTATTCATTCAACAGACCTGGTATTGAACTTTGTTAAACTTCCGGTCCTAACATTCAAATTTACATTATACAAAACAATAGGTTTTTCTTTCTTAATCAAAACCTGCATATAGATTAACCAACATTTATTCCCCCAAAACAATTGTAACAATTTTTAAAGTAAAACATAACTCTTAAAGTTTGTGTATGAAATAAATAAATGTGTCTACATTTGTATATAAGCATACTTTCTCCACTATAGCATTGGAGTGGCTTTCGGGCTTAACGAAAAAGTATTGGGAGGCTTGAGTCGATTCTCGCATTTTGATAATATTTTAAAATGGTTCTTAGTTGTTGGTTCTCCTGGTTCTTTATTCCAGAGAATATTCACGCCTGACAAGGGTAACACCAATAGTCAAATCTCTAAACCTAAAAACACTAGACAGAAATTCAAAGAGTAAAGTAGTAATAATACACAAGACATAAAACTCTTTAGAAATACAACCCAATAACAACCTGTTGCAATGCTGAGATAAACATAAGGACAAAAGCACTATCCGTATCCCTTATGTGAGAACAAACGCATATAAGTACTATTTCTTCCCGAGTGGCATTCGGGCATGGAATGGGTTGCCCGAACAAACCTGGAAAACCAGTAAAATAATTAATAAAAATGCAAGACTAGACTCGGACCACGTACGCAATAATCTACTTTATAGAAGTAGAATCTGTAATACATAAGAAGATAAGAAGAAACCCATTCAAAGCTGTCACTTGAGCAGTAAGAAAACTCGCATATATTGCGTCATTGCAAAGAAAACAAGAAAAAGATTATATCTCCTATGAGTTACATTTTTGTATTTTAATCTTAATGATACCGAGGATTTATATGTGTCTCAATGTTCGAAATTCTGGTATTTCAAATGTTTCCAGAGCTTATGATATTGTCTGGTAAGTGAAAATCAGTTGTATAATGATATGTCAAGATTGACCATTCCTACAAAGTCAAGTAGTTCTGTAATCCATCACGCAAAAAACAAAAACAAATCAATAAGCTTAATCTCAAGTATTATCTAATTGTAAAAGGTGGTTTATTTTCTTTGTCACATTAGTTCTGTAATCCTTAATTGCTTCTTAAATGTAGACAACTGATTCTTTGAAATATTTTCTGGCGACATAATCTTCTCTTAGTATAAACATTACATTAGAAAACATTAAGATCACGTGATTAGCTTGGCCTCATTGTGTTTTTTATTGTTTTTTATTTTGTATTCACAATCAGTCCAGACCAATAAAAAAGTATTAAAATCAGATTTAATGCACGTTTTCATATCAAAAGAATTAGTTCATAGCTTTCACTATTGAATGATCTTTAAAAACAACAATATAAGAAGATTAAAAACAAATCTACTTAGTATTATTTATTATAACACCCATTATTCACAACAAAGGTCAAAAGTTCAAACAAACCAACAACAACCGATAAACTAACAACAAATAAACGAAAACAACAAATCGTGTTTTCTGATAGTGTTTTACATTATTCGCCTGTATAAAACATGAGCTTGGTGTCCGGTGACTAAAGGAAAAACTTAAGGTCAATAAGTCCATTACTTTTTGCCTTATAAATAAGTCTTCACAACATAATGTATATACAGTTTTGTAGCTAATGCTTAAGCAGTAGCATAAAACTAAATCTCTTGCGTTACGCCTATTTGCTAGTCTTATTTACATGAGAAAGGTCTATGAAAGAATATTTACATCAATTAGGTCTATGATAGACTATTTACACGAGCTATGTCAGTGGTCGGCAACCAACGAAACGAATGCGAGACTTGGCACGCCGAGGGATTATCAATGGCACGCGGAAGAGGTCTTGAAAGTCTATTCAAGTCTCTTGTACCAGAAATTTTATGCTACAGCAGGATGACTTTAAGGCTGTTGGCACGATGAACGAATTAGAAATCGTACTTTAGCACACTGTTATTAAAAGGTTGCCGACCCCTGAGCTTTGTCTATGCTAGAATATGTACGTTTGCCACGAATATCGTTTGGTTAGGTCAATAGGCTACTAGTATATTTACATATCATAGGGTTTTCACAAGACTATTTACGTTTGTTGGATCTATAATCCAATATTTACGTGTTTTTTGTTGTTGTTTTTTTACTAGAATATCTACGTTTCTAATGTCTAGGCTAAAATATTAAACTTTCATCAGAAATACTTTAGAATATTAACGCTTGTTAGGTCATTTGTAGAATTTGTACGTTTGCTATAGCCATGATACAAAATTTATGTTTATTAGGTCTTTACTAAAAATACTTACATTTCTTAGGTCTATAATACAATATTTACATTTTATTTAGGTGTTTACTAGAATATTTAGATTTGTTAGATTAATATTACAATAGTTTAACATGTTTGTCTATACTCCAATATTCAGATGTTGTTTTTTTTTACTTTGCTAGACTTTTAAAGTTTTTTTAGGTCTTTACTGGAATATTTATGTTTTTCTTGTATTTATTATTAACTTACAGATTTACGTAGGCCTATATTATTATAGCTCTATGCTAAAATATATATATACGTTTTATTTGTATTTAATAGGGGTGTTCTCGTTTGCCATGTCTCAGCCCGACTATTCATGTTTGATGGTCCCTATATAAATAAATATTCACGTTTGTTCCAATTATGCTAGAGTATTTTTCTATGTTAGGTCTTTACCAGAAAAAAATACTTGTGTTAGGTCTAGGCCTATACTCAACATTACATTTGTTAGGTATTTACTAGATAATAGTTTACGTTGGTTAGGCAGAATGATAGAATATGGTAGAATGTTTACGTTTGTAAGGTCTTTCTGAACTATGTACCTTTGTTAGGTCTGTAATATAATAGTTAAGTTTACAAGCCTCAACTAGAATATTTACTTTAGAAAGGCCTAAACTAGATATTCACATAACAATGGCATAAAACTTCTTCCGTACTAAGAGCTGGTAATATTCATCCAATAAATCTTGTACGCCCATAATATTATCCTTGAACATGTAAGTTCTCTACAGAAGAGATCAATGGTAACGGGGGTTCCTCTACTCTCGCCGTGCACCTATGGAGAAACGGTCGCAACATAAAGTATTAGCTACTCAGAAGACAAACTGGCAAAAGATACGTCCTATATCTCATTTTAAACTGTATGACTCGTGTAATAATGTGCGACGAAGTCCAGGTGGCGCTCGAAAGGGAGGAAAAAAAAACTGCTCTTATCAATAGCCACGCTTTCATAGTGCCACAGGGCTTTATAAAAACGTAAAATTTCAGTTTCAGACCATGAAAATTGGTTTTGCTCACGGCGCATAAGAGCATTGTGTCGCCTAAGTAATGCCAAATCGCTTTTATTTATCCTAAACTAATGTCAGTAATCCGAAAAATGGCCTGATCGATTTTGAAAAATTTAATGTAAGAATTGTTATGGCAGCCAACGATACTCTGAAATTGTTATATAAAAACTGTAATTGCGGCTAGTGTCAGCCTAGTGAAGCAAAGTAAATGAATCCCGTTGGACCAAATTGATCTTTAGGGTCGGTGAAGCCAGTTTCTGTGGCCGCGGCATACTAGGGGATTGTGTGGCCAGTACAATGCCCAGCCGCCTTTTTAATTTACCCCAACTTAAGTCAGGTACCCATCAGAGCTGGGTAGACTCACGGACATTCGCCAGACCCGAAAAAAAATCAAGCCGTCACCAAGATTTGAACCCTGGACCTTCAGTACGCCAACCGATCCTACTTAAGCTCCAGTTGGCCTACTCCTATCTTGAGCTCAACACCACGTCAGTTTTCAGCTCGACACTTACTTGTCTTATAAAATCCCGAGCCCACTTTTAAGTATAAACTGAACTAATCGACGTATAAAGTTACACCGTTTTTTTATAAAGAATACTATAATGATTGATTGGCCAACATAACTCCGAATAGTTTTAGTTTTTTTCTTAAATAAAAAATATAGATGATAAAGAGGAAAAAAATCTAACTTGAATTTGTATAAAAACTACAGCCTCTTTTTTTTTCTGCGTTTTACTTTTCCCATTTTTAATCAGACAGCCAGACCCGTCTGATGAACAGGACTGTCTTCAGAACACTTAATTTATTAGAGTCTCATTGTTTTTCTTGCATGAGGGCAACTTGAGGCGCCAGGTTAGTTTTCAGGCTTTTCAGTGGATTGGGCACTGTTGTATGATGTGCTATGGGTTTTGTACACATTGGTCCAAAGTCCAAACGTATGAACGCGTGTCCGATTCGGTGCGGGTGGTCTAGCAGTCTTTTGCGGCCACGACATACTAGGGGATTATATGGCCAGCACAATTCCCACCCGCCTCTACTATGCCCCAACTAAGGTCAGGTACCCATCAGAGCTGGGGTATCCTAAGGACCCACGAACGAATTCACCACGATTCGAACCCAGTACCTTGGGTTATGTTCTCCGGTTCCACAAGGGTCCAAAGTACAAAGGTTCGGACATAGGTCCGATTCGGTGCGCTAGCAGTATTGTTGGTTGTGCTGCGTAGTTTATATAAGATGGTGGTTCGCTCTTATTCCGGGAAGTATGATCTGTCGTTTGCTGGTGGATTGTGTTTTACCAAGTTAAATTTTGCCTATTATCTTATATGTTACGAACGCTTCTTTTATCAACATAAGCTTAATTTTGAGTCTAGTCTTGCATTTTGGTTAGTGTTTTAAACTATGGTTTAGTTTTCTTGGAGGGCACCGTTGTCGTGCTGTAAGGCATCGCTTCCTAGCCTGGCCAGACTCATATCCATCCTTATTTGAAGGTAGTTCACAGTGGGAAGGTTCTCAGCCTGACCAGTGTTTCCCTTTCCAGGTGATCCCTAGTAAACATAAGCCACTTGGAGATGCTTATCGATATTTCCATGAAAAACAAATCTACTTAGTATTATTTATTATTTATTATAACACCCATTATTCACAACAAAGGTCAAAAGTTCAAACAAACCAACAACAACCGATAAACTAACAACAAATAAACGAAAACAACAAATCGTGTTTTCTGATAGTGTTTTACATTATTCGCCTGTATAAAACATGAGCTTGGTGTCCGGTGACTAAAGAAAAAACTGAAGGTCAATAAGTCCATTACTTTTTGCCTTATAAATAAGTCTTCACAACATAATGTATATACAGTTTTGTAGCCAATGCTTAAGCAGTAGCATAAAACTAAATCTCTTGCGTTACGCCAATTTGCTAGTCTATTTACATGAGAAAGGTCTATGAAAGAATATTTACATTGTTACGTCCACAATCCCCTTGTGGCCAGAGCTGTGTAGATCTTGCTGATAATTCTCGTTAGTCCTAGGGGAGACTTTAATTATTAGTATTTATGTTTCAGTATTACACGAACTCTTCTTATAGTCCTGGGCGCAAATTCAGTATTTGTATTCCAACATTTCCTCTCTTGTAAATTATGGTAGTAGATAAATCTTATAGTAATGTATACAACACAATAGGATAGTAACTTGACAAAGAAGCTACAGTGTAACTGTTGTTGATAGTTTATTTCAGGTGGTATGTTCAATATATACAATATATCTATTATGTACAGTTAGAATAAAATAGTGCAAACACAAACGTTCTCAAAAGAACATATTTTGAAACTCACTGTCTTTCAGACAAAACAAATCATTAAATACTATCCGAGTGGTGCAAGGGATAGACCCATTACCAGTAGGGGTGAAAATCATGGTATCATTACAAAACTCATAACAAAAACGATAGGAACTTCCCCTATTAAATAATGAGTCGTTCCCAGACTCTGAGAATTTGAGATCAACACAGAATCCCAGCATTACCTAGAACCTTTCGTTTTCCTACTAAACGTCCTAATATCGCGTGTAGTAAGAAAAGAGAGAGAGAGGAGAATAAACATTGCGTGTTCCAATTCTTGGAAAAACAATATACATGACACGCCCCCACCCAATGAAAGAAATAATGTACCATAATTACCCAAGTAATACTCAACATGGTACATTTTTCGTACTTAACACTATCGTTTTAATAACCAACAATCAATGGAAGATTATTAGACAATTTAAGCAAACATGGCTCACTGGCACAACTAAATTATAAAAAGTGTCACTACCCAATGGTAATTGTGATTATAACGTGATGGACAAATATTTCACCGTTAGTATTAATATTAACTAGTGTCTCAACAAGTACAAATAATTCAAAAATATTCTAGTCATTCTTATTTTAACTATGTACAGTTGTGTGGATTTCCACCAAAATTTGCAAAAAGTCTTAATCTATTTAAACAAATATAACATTGCTCAAACTCTGTCAATTTTCAACAGTTTACTTCTAATATACAAACCAAAAGATAAGTAATACATAACTCGAATCAAACTATAGGTTACTTCCCCTTTAAATTACAGTGTCAACTTGACATTAACAGGGTGCATACCTAAGATGATGATACTTCCCCTTTTCTCAAATATGAGGAGAAAATACGCTCTAGTTACGATTACTACAGTAATCTCAATATTAAAATGTAATCCACTATTATGCGTTCTTGGCAAATTTGAAAGTTTAATATAAAAGATTGTTCAGGGTTGAATGAGTGCTCACCTTTAGGTACCTTTGTTTCCCTCCATTCCCGGATATATGGAATATATAACAACCTATATACAACATAGTGAATATCCACTAGTTTTTCCCATTCTATTACCATGATATAACAATTTAGCAATAGTTTTCCAATATTATCTATTCATTTATACCAATTAAGATTACATCTCTTTCTAAGATAAAAATTGTACATATTATTATTTAGTTCCATTCATTAACTAAAATAAAACAAGATAATAAATCAACTAGCTCAAAGTTTTCCCACTTAATTGCATGTGATGACAATTACTTTCATCCATCCATATCAAGTAAATACGTGCATATATATTTATTGCATCATGCATCAAATTTTAAATGGAATTTCTTTTCCATAATCAAATGAATTTAAAATATATCAGAACATCAATATAATACATGATTATAAAAATTATTAATACTTTCAAAAGACTTGACTTCTGTATGATACAAGTATTCTATAGGTATTCCATAATCAAAATTCAAACGAATGATAGGTTATCATGACACATTCTTAATGAATAAGTGAGATGATCTGAAAAAGAAGTATAGGGTTATTCAGTCAATCATGTAGCACCCGAGATAGAGTATCAGCTATGACCTTGTCTCTATCTTGTCGATGATACGGGGAATGGGATACCAGTCGGTCTTTGTCAAATTACTTAATTTCCCAAAGTCTCTATAACACTGCAGTGTGTGGTCGGCTTTTGGTACCATCACACAGGGTGTAGACCATTTGCTATCACATTTTTCTCCTATGTCATCTTCTAACATATACTTTACATCTAATTTAATATGCTCAGGTCTGATGGGGTCAAATGGATGCTGTTTAATAGATCTGGCACTATTGGTTAACACTACATCGTGCTCTATGACATGTGTCTTACTGGGAACATTTGTAAACATTGACTTATTTTCATGTACCAGCTCAATAATCTTCTCCTTATCTTCGACCGGAAGATGTTCTAGCCTTGTATCTAAACTCTTAAGGGCATCTGTATTATTAAGTTTACTTTCTGCAAACTTATATTCTATCCTAGATAAATCCGTCGGGACTCTAGCTAATGAAATCATGGGGACCTCCCGTGGTTTACTCTTTTCCCTGGAAACATAGGGCTTAAGTAAATTAATATGGCATACCCTCTGTTTTTGTCTCCGGTCAGGAGTCTTTATTAAATAATTGACCTCGCCAAGCTTTGACTCTATCTCATAGGGTCCACTAAACTTTGCACTTAAAGGCTGATTTTGCAAAGGTAGAAACACAAGAACTTTGTCACCTGGTGCAAAAGTTCTAGCTGTAGCTTTACGGTCATAGTTCTGTCTCATACGCTCCTGCATCTGTGGAAAATGAATCTTCACATGGTTAAAAGCATGATAAAGCCTATTTTTAAATTTATCTACATATGACAAAAGTCCAATCGGTTCACTGTCCGTTAGCCAAGTTTCATGTAGAAGTTTCAACGGACCTCTGACTGAGTGTCCATACACAAGTTCGAATGGGCTAAACCCCAGGGATTCCTGAGTGGCCTCCCTTGCAGCGAACAGTACATAAGGCACACCCTTATCCCAGTCTTTCTCGTTTTCATAACAGTACTTTTTAAGCATCGATTTTAATGTCTGATGAAACCTTTCCAGAGCTCCCTGGCTCTCAGGATGATAGGCACTTGATAGCCTATGGCTTATCCCTAATTGTTCCATGACTTGTTTGAAAATGTTCGAAGTAAAGTTAGTCCCCTGGTCGGACTGTACTGTCTTCGGTAGGCCATAACGTGTGAAGAAATTTGTCAGGGCGTCTACCACCTTCACTGTTGTTATATTCCGCAACGGAATGGCTTCCGGGAAGCGAGTGGATGAACACATGACTGTGAGCAGGTATTGAAAACCGGCTTTTGTTTTCGGCAACGGGCCCACGCAATCAATGAGTATATGACTGAATGGTTCGTCGAACGCTGGTATCGGCTGGAGTGGAGCGACAGGAATTCGTTGGTTAGGACGTCCTACCATTTGGCATACGTGGCAAGTCTTGCAGTATTGTTCGACATCTCTTCTCAGTCCTGGCCAGTAGAAGTAAGGGAGGATACGGTGGTGCGTTTTTCGGACTCCCATGTGACCAGCGAAAGGAAGATCATGCGCCATACGCAGTATATCTTGACGATAGCACTTAGGTATTACAATCTGGTGAATACTGTCCCACTCGTTTGTACCTGAGTTGAGCGGTTTCGACTTTCTCATCAACACTTCATCTTTTATGTAGAAACATTCCGCCATTGCATCTGCAGTCTTTTCATCAACAGCTTTCATTCTGAGTTGCATTATTACTTCGTCATTCAATTGTTCTTTCACCAATTTCTGCTTTGGTGACAAAATGTTATCGTTCTCGGTTGCATCACCAGTTGTTAGTTCAGCAAAGAACGTAGCACTTAAATCGATGTCAGGTGTTTCTGTTATCACTGTTTCATTCGCATGTGTGTCTTCAGAACAGACAAGCACATCTTTCGTTGCACTACACGGCGTAGCAGGAGTCTTTACCGACTTCTTTTTCTGCATTGCTCTTGTCAGTGCACATGTTGGGCGTTCATTGGCAGGACGTAGGTTTTTGTCCTCCGCCATCTTTGTCTCCAACACTTTAACCATGGGCTCGACAGTGACTCTGCCGCCCATAATGTCATTTCCTAATATCATGGAAACGCCTTTGACGGGTAGTGCGCGCCACACTCCCACTACGATGTTACCTGTAAAAATATCCGACTCGAGTTTTATTCTGTGCAGTGGAGCTTCCACAGCCTCCATACTAGCACCTCTCAGCACAACAGACTCACCGGTACTGGTGGCATCCGTTAACGGCACACTGCCCTCCAGGATCACGCTGACAGCAGAACCCGTGTCACGTAATATCTGTATTTTCTTCTTGCTGAGTACATCGACTTCTGTCGACACTGTCCCCTCGTAGACAAAGGGTCGGAAATCGGATAGGTCGTCCTCTTCCGGGACTTCAGGAACCATCTGTTCCTCACGGCCTTCTGAAAGCATAATAGATTGAGTACAGCTATTCTCTTTTACCTTAGATAGACTGTTCTCAAAAACCATCGACTCCACAACTATGGGCGATGCCGGCCGCATTTCTTTTGAGTTTCTTGACCCTGTGTTGCACACTTCTTCTGTCTGCTTGCTATCTTTCTGCACTCTGGCACAGTGTAGAATAGCACCTTGCTTCTTGGTAAGGATCCAACAATCTTTCTTCATGTGGCCCTCTTTCTTGCAATTGAAACATACCACCTTTGCTTTATTTACATCTGTCTGCTTCCTGAAATGAACTAAGTTACTATTATTATTTACACCACTGTTCTTATTATTGTTTTCACTTGTCTCTTTTGGTTTACTAGCCTCCTTGGACTCTGGTTTGTGCACTTTGGGTTTGTCAGCATAATATGGCTTTATGCTGGCGTGAATTATGGCATAGTTATCTGCCAATCTAGCAGCTTCATGCACATCTTCAACCCCTCGGTCTGAGATGTGAGTTTTAATATCCACTCGAATACAATCATTGAATTCCTCAAACAATATTAGGTTCTTGAGTTTATCAAACTCACTTACATTCTGTGACCTTAGCCACTGTTCTAACATTTTCTCCTTTTGTCTCAAAAAGTCTACATGAGTTTGATCATATGCCTTCTTTCTGTCTCTAAATAGCTTTCTATATTTTTCTGGTGTCAGGGAATAACTTTTTAGCACCCTATCTTTGATTACTTCATAGTCATTTATTTCCTCGGGTGTTAAACTCAACACTACGTCCAATGCTTTTCCTTTGTTGAGAGTTGACCTTAACAATAAAGCCATCTTATCATCAGGGAACTGATAATCTACAGCTATCCTCTCAAAAAGCAAAAAGAAATCTTGAACATCTTCTTCTCTGAATATAGGCAAGTGTTGCTTCATTGCGCTAATATCCATACCATTGCTGTCCCTACGATGGTCAGGTCTATTCATGCGTGCCATCTCTATCCTTTCTCTGCTTTCAGTTTCTATCCTAATTCTTTCATTTTCCCTTTCAGTTTCTATCCTAATTCTTTCATTTTCTATCCTAAATCTTTCCAATTCCATTCTCTTCATAGCTAATTGGAATTTTAGGTTTTCACTCAACCCTTCATCTTCATCATTGTTTGATGATCTAGATGACATATTTCTTACCTCGTCTCCGTGGGCAATTACCTCGCCCCCACTGGGAGCTACATAACCTTCATTGATATCGTTCTGTCCCACTTCAACTACACTACCAGTGTTCATGGCATTCTGCCCGTTCAAACATGTCATAATTTCTTTGGTCAAACGATTACGATTAGGTCTTGCCTGTCCTGCCTCAATCCCAAAGGACTCAGCTAATTCTTTTAGTTCAGCAAATGACATGGCATTAAGTTCCTCACTTGATATATTCGAAGCCATAGTATAGCGTTCGAGATATTTGTTATAGTAGAGTAGTATATCTTGTATAATAAAATATAAAGTTCCAACTTACGATTTGTCCAGAAATTTGCACAATATAATATTAAACACTTCGTGGAATCTTCACACTTCCCAAGGAATAAAAACGCAAACCAGTTCTCTCCTCTTTTTAAAAAAGATTAGTTTCACAGTCCTGAAAACGAAACACAAATATGCCGCTCTCAGTACTACTAATGTCACAAAATATTTATAGGTCAGGAAAAAATATAACTCAAATTTTCCAGACGAGATCAACAAATTTTTTTCCAATCCTAGATCAAGAAAAGTAGAACTCAAATCTACCGAACGAGACCACCAAATCTTGTCAATCCTAGGTCAGGAAAAGTAGAACTCAAATATACCGGGCGAGACCACCAAATTTTGTTACGTCCACAATCCCCTTGTGGCCAGAGCTGTGTAGATCTTGCTGATAATTCTCGTTAGTCCTAGGGGAGACTTTAATTATTAGTATTTATGTTTCAGTATTACACGAACTCTTCTTATAGTCCTGGGCGCAAATTCAGTATTTGTATTCCAACATTTCCTCTCTTGTAAATTATGGTAGTAGATAAATCTTATAGTAATGTATACAACACAATAGGATAGTAACTTGACAAAGAAGCTTCAGTGTAACTGTTGTTGATAGTTTATTTCAGGTGGTATGTTCAATATATACAATATATCTATTATGTACAGTTAGAATAAAATAGTGCAAACACAAACGTTCTCAAAAGAACATATTTTGAAACTCACTGTCTTTCAGACAAAACAAATCATTAAATACTATCCGAGTGGTGCAAGGGATAGACCCATTACCAGTAGGGGTGAAAATCATGGTATCATTACAAAACTCATAACAAAAACGATAGGAACTTCCCCTATTAAATAATGAGTCGTTCCCAGACTCTGAGAATTTGAGATCAACACAGAATCCCAGCATTACCTAGAACCTTTCGTTTTCCTACTAAACGTCCTAATATCGCGTGTAGTAAGAAAAGAGAGAGAGAGGAGAATAAACATTGCGTGTTCCAATTCTTGGAAAAACAATATACATGACAACATCAATTAGATCTATGATAGACTATTTACACGAGCTATGTCAGTGGTCGGCAACCAACGTAACCGAATACGAGAATTGGTACGCCGAGGGATTATCAATGGCACGCGGAAGAGGTCTTGAAAGTCTGTTCAAGTCTCTTGTACCAGAAATTTTGTGCTACAGCAGGATGACTATAAGGCTGTTGGCACGCTGAACGAATTAGAAATCGTACTTTGGCACACTGTTATTAAAAGGCTGCCGACCCCTGAGCTTTGTCTATGCTAGAATATGTAGCCTACGTTTGCCACGAATATCGTTTGGTTAGGTCAATAGGCTACTAGTATATTTACATTTCATAGGGTTTTCACAAGACTATTTACGTTTGTTGGATCTATAACTCCAATATTTTCGTGGTTTTTGTTTTTTTTTTTTTACTAGAATATCTACGTTTCTAATGTCTAGGCTAGTATATTAAAGTTTCATCAGAAATATGCTAGAATATTAACGCTTGTTAGGTCATTTGTAGAATTTTTACGTTTGCAATAGCCATGATACAAAATTTATGTTTTTTAGGTCTTTAATAAAAATATTTACATTTCTTAGGTCTATAATACAATATTTACATTTTATTTAGGTGTTTACTAGAATATTTAGATTTGTTAGATTAATATTACAATAGTTTACCATGTTTGTCTATACTCCAATATTCAGATGTTTTTTGTTTTTTTACTTTGCTAGACTTTAAAGTTTTTTTAGGTCTTTACTAGAATATTTATGTTTTTCTTGTATTTATTATTAACTTACAGATTTACGTAGGCCTATATTATTATAGCTCTATGCTAAAATATATACGTTTTATTTGTATTTAATAGGGGTGTTCTCGTTTGCCATGTCTCAGCCCGACTATTCATATTTGATGGTCCCTATATAAATAAATATTCACGTTTGTTCCAATTATGCTAGAGTAGTTTTCTATGTTAGGTCTTTATCAGAAAAAATTACTTGTGTTAGGTCTAGGCCTATACTCCAACATTACATTTGTTAGGTATTTACAAGATAATAGTTTACGTTGGTTAGGCAGAATGATAGAATATGGTAGAATGTTTACTTTTGTAAGGTCTTTCTGAACTATGTACCTTTGTTAGGTCTGTAATATAATAGTTAAGTTTACAAGCCTCAACTAGAATATTTACTTTAGAAAGGCCTAAACTAGATATTCACATAACAATGGCATAAAACTTCTTCCGTACTAAGAGCTGGTAATATTCATCCAATAAATCTTGTACGCCCATAATATTATCCTTGAACATGTAAGTTCTCTACAGAAGAGATCAATGGTAACGGGGGTTCCTCTACTCTCGCCGTGCACCTATGGAGAAACGGTCGCAACATAAAGTATTAGCTACTCAGAAGACAAACTGGCAAAAGATACGTCCTATATCTCATTTTAAACTGTATGACTCGTGTAATAATGTGCGACGAAGTCCAGGTGGCGCTCGAAAGGGAGGAAAAAAAAACTGCTCTTATCAATAGCCACGCTTTCATAGTGCCACAGGGCTTTATAAAAACGTAAAATTTCAGTTTCAGACCATGAAAATTGGTTTTGCTCACGGCGCATAAGAGCATTGTGTCGCCTAAGTAATGCCAAATCGCTTTTATTTATCCTAAACTAATGTCAGTAATCCGAAAAATGGCCTGATCGATTTTGAAAAATTTAATGTAAGAATTGTTATGGCAGCCAACGATACTCTGAAATTGTTATATAAAAACTGTAATTGCGGCTAGTGTCAGCCTAGTGAAGCAAAGTAAATGAATCCCGTTGGACCAAATTGATCTTTAGGGTCGGTGAAGCCAGTTTCTGTGGCCGCGGCATACTAGGGGATTGTGTGGCCAGTACAATGCCCAGCCGCCTTTTTAATTTACCCCAACTTAAGTCAGGTACCCATCAGAGCTGGGTAGACTCACGGACATTCGCCAGACCCGAAAAAAAATCAAGCCGTCACCAAGATTTGAACCCTGGACCTTCAGTACGCCAACCGATCCTACTTAAGCTCCAGTTGGCCTACTCCTATCTTGAGCTCAACACCACGTCAGTTTTCAGCTCGACACTTACTTGTCTTATAAAATCCCGAGCCCACTTTTAAGTATAAACTGAACTAATCGACGTATAAAGTTACACCGTTTTTTTATAAAGAATACTATAATGATTGATTGGCCAACATAACTCCGAATAGTTTTAGTTTTTTTCTTAAATAAAAAATATAGATGATAAAGAGGAAAAAAATCTAACTTGAATTTGTATAAAAACTACAGCCTCTTTTTTTTTCTGCGTTTTACTTTTCCCATTTTTAATCAGACAGCCAGACCCGTCTGATGAACAGGACTGTCTTCAGAACACTTAATTTATTAGAGTCTCATTGTTTTTCTTGCATGAGGGCAACTTGAGGCGCCAGGTTAGTTTTCAGGCTTTTCAGTGGATTGGGCACTGTTGTATGATGTGCTATGGGTTTTGTACACATTGGTCCAAAGTCCAAACGTATGAACGCGTGTCCGATTCGGTGCGGGTGGTCTAGCAGTCTTTTGCGGCCACGACATACTAGGGGATTATATGGCCAGCACAATTCCCACCCGCCTCTACTATGCCCCAACTAAGGTCAGGTACCCATCAGAGCTGGGGTATCCTAAGGACCCACGAACGAATTCACCACGATTCGAACCCAGTACCTTGGGTTATGTTCTCCGGTTCCACAAGGGTCCAAAGTACAAAGGTTCGGACATAGGTCCGATTCGGTGCGCTAGCAGTATTGTTGGTTGTGCTGCGTAGTTTATATAAGATGGTGGTTCGCTCTTATTCCGGGAAGTATGATCTGTCGTTTGCTGGTGGATTGTGTTTTACCAAGTTAAATTTTGCCTATTATCTTATATGTTACGAACGCTTCTTTTATCAACATAAGCTTAATTTTGAGTCTAGTCTTGCATTTTGGTTAGTGTTTTAAACTATGGTTTAGTTTTCTTGGAGGGCACCGTTGTCGTGCTGTAAGGCATCGCTTCCTAGCCTGGCCAGACTCATATCCATCCTTATTTGAAGGTAGTTCACAGTGGGAAGGTTCTCAGCCTGACCAGTGTTTCCCTTTCCAGGTGATCCCTAGTAAACATAAGCCACTTGGAGATGCTTATCGATATTTCCATGATTGTAAGCAATTTAACAATCAACATTTATGACTGATGCATGTTAAGTATTTGTATGAGCCTATGTAAATATATTACCTTTTCACTGAGTCCTATACAAATAACATACAGATGTTGTCTATTTTATAATGTAAATGAGTGTAAACAAACGTTAGGACTTGTATATGTGTATATATGTATATGTGTGTATATCAGAAAGTATAACAACAATTGTTACACAAGTTTACTTATATTACGTGTTCTTATTCTTCTTCATTCTCAAAAGTTAATGATTTGGGAGATTTAGAAAACAAGTCCAATACTTCTGATGAATTGCGCCGTGGCTGTCAGTTGCTCCAGTCCACCATACAGTTTGTAATTGAAGGTAGCTTCCAGGGTCCGTATGATATGAGAAGAGTGTATTATATGAGCATGTTTGCTTAACTCTAAACAAATTTAGTGTATGATGAGCTTAATACTTTATTGTAAAGTATTTGACTGCCTTTATTGTATGTGAGTAGTGTACATGTCATCTGTGGCGCCCCAACGGTTCAACAGACAACGGGATATGTAGGATGTAGGTAGGTAGGCGGTAGTATATGGCAAATGAAATAATGTTTATTACTCATTGCTCTATTCTGAATGAGACGATGCGGCTGCCAACTTGGGGCAGACTTATTGAGTAAAAGCCGTGGCTTCCCGCATAGTCATTAGTTCTGCTTTGTGCCTGGATGGACAAAGCCAGCCAGTCGGGACAAAAAGATGGGCGGTTTGTCCCTTTTGAATCAAAACGACGCGGTTTGTCCCTTTTGAATCAAAACGACAGATTTAAAACAAAAGCAACAAAACCAATAACAAAAATAACAAGAGAAACATACAATATAATTGTGATTTTCTAGGTTTTTTTTTATGAAAAGGTTTTTTTTATATGCATGAATTCATTAAAGTGGCGTAATAACTGTACATTGCAATGGCTTAGGGTTACTGTGACCTCGTTCAACCAATGATCAGATCTAAAGCGATGTCCGCAAAGTAACTGGAAGAAAATAAAGAAGAAAGAAATGAGTAACGATTGAAATAGTCTCTTTGGAATGTAAACAATGGAGAGAAATAAGTAAGAAAATGAGCTTGCTTATCTATTTTCTTAAACATAAAATTGAGTTTTAGCTTAAATTTAGTTGTTTAGCTTTAAAGTATTGGCTAGCTGGTGAGGGTAGGGGGGGATATCGTCTCTTTTCCTTAGCGTGCTCCCTCCATCGAAGCCTCGATGGAAGTAGCGTCGGCACATAGGCTCTCATTTCGTTTGTGCAATTATTATTTTTTTTTTGTGGCTTCAGAAAATGGGTGAACGCTGCTATGAACAATTTCGTCCGAAGGGTACTTTAAAAAAAATTATAAGTCTAGAAGTCAGTGGCCCACTTACTCGTGAAACTCGACCCTGGTCACTATGGAGTCAGTTGGGCGGATGTCGCACCTGCTGAAGAGTGTGTCTAGATCAGGGTGCTCCACATAGCCGTTCTTGTTGGTGTCGCAGAAGCTGAAGATGTTACGAAACAATGCGGTCAGGTTCTGGTCATGGACAAAGTTGTCATCAATGGCGTCGGTGTACTCATTGAAGGAGATGCGGTCATCATTGTTCTCATCGTATGTCTGTGAGGAAAGATATTTAAAAATAAAAGTAAAGTGCCCATCGGACCTAATTGATCCAAAGTGCTGATGGGGCAGCGTTCACCAATTTCTGTGGCCTCGGCTTACTTTGGGGATTGTGTGGTCAGCACAATGCAATCCCGCCTTTATTTTACCTTGCAAGATCAGGTACTTATCAGACCTGAGTAGACTCAGGGTCACCCTTCAGTCCCGGGAACAAATCCTAACCTTCATCGGGATTCAAACCCATTCATAACCTTCTGTACGCTAGCCGAATGCGCGTTCTCGCGCCCCACATATTTTTATTTCAATAACTTTTTTTAAATTAGAATTCTACAGATATCGCGATAACCCTCATTAATTTTTTTAAAACTCTATTTAATATGATTATGGAAATGGTATTATTTTTTTTCAAATAGAAACCGCTAAAGGATAAAGTTATTAGACGTCCATGAATTAGGATGCTGCATCCGTTGATTTTCTTCATGGTGCATTGATTGTTGAAAGAGTAATTTTCTACAATTTAAAACTATAACTCTTTTCTGTAAATGTTACAATTACAAGTGCGAAATACTTATATATTTTTTCTTTTGTATATATGATGTAACCAATATATTTCAAACATTAACAGCTTTTGTTTCAAGTAGAAATATAATACATATTGTTGAGGCCTTGCTTTGACGTTTATGTTACACCCCAATAGACAAGTCTTAACGTGTATGCATGCATAAAAGTTCACAAGAAAAAACATTTCCGGTCGAATTCGATCATTTTATTCGAAACATGTCTGTGTGCTAGGTTACTGGTTGTACGAACATTTATTGGGGATTAAAGTTTCTTTCATTTCCAAAAGATGTTTACAAAAGAAAACAATGTATTGTGAAAGTCAGAAGGGAATAATCACCTTTTTATAATGTCAAACTTATTGCTTAATGCAATATAATGCAATGTTATTCGTTTTTATGCATACGAATTTTGTTTTTCAATAACCAAGAAAACACAACTCTTGACTAATTTATTTTATAAACAAGCTACATGGGACTAACACTTGAGTATTAATTATCGCCTATTCACTTTTGATGTTAAAAACGGATTCCTCATAACTAATATTGTATCCTTTGTATAATTCTAAAAGACTAGAACTAGCCGTCGAGGTTGAAATCAACTGTCAATAACCAGCAAAAGCATGCTTTTTTGTTTACGGAAATGCCTAAAATAATTAAACATTTAAAAATAGAACCGGCAGTTCACGATCACACTAGTTCAAAAGGTCACGCCTAATTAAGACTTGTCAATGATCTATAAAAATAATAGATTTGACCCGGAAACTATATGTTTGAAGCCAAAATCAATTGGGCTTTCACGTGACTTTCACTTATCTATAAATTTATATTTCCTAAACACTGACCTGTAAATGCATGTCAAGTGACTTGGCATTCCTTTTTATTCGATAGATTTGTTCTGATTATGGGTGGGTTATCTCTATAACTCGCTTAAATCGATAAGTGAAGAGTGAAAATGGTGTAATCAACTCTAGCCCCAGTTTGCGCAAACGAATTTACTATGGAGGCGCTCTCCATTATTTTTATAGATCAGTAATAACTCTCAGATAATGTCTTTGCCTAGTTTATAAACTGAGCATCGTTTTTTTTGTGCCTTTCATGCACTGGGCATCGCCCGTTGATTGCGATGGCATACACCCACTATGAATGGGACAATGGGATCGTTGACAAGATCTTTAATAAAGATGGTCCCTTTACATCACCAGTAAAGCTTAAAGTTTGTGATTGTTTTCTCCCAGATGCTGATTGATCCGACATAATCCTCCATCACATATGTTAGGTTCAAAAATGTGTTTGCTTCAGGGACTGGACAATGATGACACTGTTTCCGACGATAACTAACCGTTTTTCCCCTCAAGCGATGCAGTGTGAGCTATGCAACTCAATCGCTTCCGTACCACGTGACCTAGCCACACAATGAGATGCTGACTCAATGAATTCAGCCCAGTTGACCTTAATCTAAAATTGGCTTAAAACATACCGGACGTGCCTTTTGGTGTGTGTGGGGGGGGGGGGGGGGGGAGGGGGCACCGTTGTCCTATCCGAGACTAGTTAGGCGTGTCGTCTAACATATGGTACATAACTAGACTATGGCGAGATTTCAATAATTTCAATATCTTTAAGCTTACGGTTTAGACGATTTGCTCCCCTATTCTAGCATTTGTTTTTAGTATCATTAATAATCTCCCTTTTATTTACACTATAGCGTGACAGTATTTTACAATCATCCAAGAGAGCTGCATTGAACAGGTAATGAGGGGGGGGGGGGGGGAACAAGGTAACAACGTAACAAGGCCACGTATATTTGCTTATTACTCGCTCATCTCCTCTTTACAATTTTTTTTCATTAAGATTTACACACAAAATAACAACCTACAACTCCTCATTACATTAAGGCAGCGATATATAACAATGTAGTTAGGGGGCCTTCAACATGGCGGGGAGGGTAGTTATAAGGGACTTGTGTATTTAAGTAGGTCACGGACCCTACCGTGAAAAACTGGGAGAGCTCCCTCCTCTCCATTCTGCCATCAAGGTTGTAATCTAGGGCGTCGTACGCGCCATTGATGGTGTCCGCCACGTGGCTCTGCGCCAGAGCGACAGCCGGGAGGAGGATGAAAAGTGCCAGAAGTCTCATGGTCTTCTGCAATCAAAATAGCACGCTTTTTATTAAACATGGCGGCTTATGCGATTATGTGATTTTTCATCAATTGACAAGTCTTAATGAGGCGTGACATTTTCAAATGGAAGAGATCATGAACTTTCGGTGCCAATTCCCGCCATTTACGTAAACAAAAAAAACAGGCTTTTGCTGGTGTTTTACAATTGATTTCAATCTCAGGGCCAAGTTCTGATCTTTAAGAAATATACAAAGGCTGCACGATTAGTTATGAGGATTCTGTTTTTAACATCAAAAGTGAGTGTGCGTTAATTAATACTCAAAGTGTTAGTCGCGATAAGTTAAATTTAAATTTAGCTTTTGCTTATAAAACAAATTAATCAAGAGTTGCGTCCTTGGTTATTAAAAAAAACACAATGCTTAGATAAATAAAAGCAAAAAATCGAAAATTATTTTTCATCAAGCGATTAGTTTGGGATTATAAATAGGTGACTCTTCACTTCTGACGTGCACAATTCATCGTTTCCTTTTGGCAACATCTTTTGGAAAGGAAATAAAATTCTACATCTTTTCGTTGAACCATTAACGCAGCATACAGTCATGTTTTGAAACTAATGAACGAATGAGACCGAAATGCTTTACACTTCAACCTTTATGCATGCTTAATATTTAAGACTTGTCAATGTATCCAAGTTTTAAATATAAATCACTGAGCTATATAAACTGCGACTAGGTTGTTAATAATAATTTTTGAGTACCCTTTTTGTCTCTATTCGAGTCATAGCTATAAAAAGGAGAGTTTTTATAAAATTTTCGTGGCACTGGGTACAAGCAGATTGTGTGGCCAGTGCGATGCTAGGTTACCTTTGTCTTTTGGTCATGTGAAATCCAATGACTCAATCGAGATCGGAGCAGAGAAGGAAAAAAAAAAGAATCTAAGCTTTGTTTCTAATTACATGATTTGAACAGCAGTCTTTTGGACTAGTAATGCACACTCTAGAACTACTTTGACCAACAATAATTAAAAAAAACAGACAAACAATAAGAACTAAATATACTTTTCTGTCTATATAAGGGGTCGGTGACTGAGTGACACCGCGTTTTTCCGGCGTACCGAAGGTAGGCCTACTGGCTTCAAATCCTGATAAAAGCTAGGGTTGATTCTCGGGTTTGGGGGGGGTGGGGGATGTTGTCCCTGGGTCTACTCAGCTCTGATGGATACCTGACTTTTAGGTAGGGTAAAGTAAAGGCAGCTGGATATTGTGCTAACTACACAATCCCTTAGTAAGCCGAGGCCACAGAAACTGGTGAACTCTGCTTCACCAGCCCTATCGATTGATCATTTTTTGTTCTGGCTAAATAAAAATAAATGTTAAAAAAAACGTTCAAAACTTACACTGTTGATTGAAACCGGCACAGGCAGATACAATGACTTTAAGAGTCCAATGAAAGAATTCGTTCTTTGTTCTGTTCATAGATACAAAACTATTGAGCGTGTGATTCATGCCAGATGATTCACTCAAAATTAGCAATGACTGGCCAGATTGTCATTCTTTTTTTTAAATCATGTTTTCATTTACGTATGTTTGTTGTTTATTTCGTTGTTCGTTTGTTGCATGATTCCTGTTGTTGTTTTCTATATGTAAAGCTCAAATTTAAAGAAATATTTAATACGCAATAATTTAAAGTTGAGCTAGTAAAAAACTAAAACATAAAAACAAAGTTTTTATTATGCTCCCTGTCTTTGTAAACTAAGTTTTTATTTGATTTATATTTTGATAGATTAAAATAAATATAAGTGATATCATACCTTATAAATTTCCTCACTAAAATTTTGCGCATCCTTTTTTTTTCTAGCTTTGGCCCGCAAAAACCATAAAAAGATAACTCGTTTTGTTTCGGCTACATTGTGTCGTTTTCATTCTATTTGTTTCGTAAAAAAACGAACATATCCGAAAAGTTTATTTACTTCCGTCTCTTCCGGTAGAGGCAGCCATGTTTTACGTGAAATATATTCTTCGATTCGCAAATTGGTTGAAGGTATTCGTGACTATTCCTAAGTCTATGATGCTGAAAATTTGATAGAATGTATTGTTAGTCTGGACACGTCTGCTGTTCAAGTTTCAGCTCGATTGGACGACGGGAAGTGGTCGAAAAATCGATGCAAAGTTTTGCAAGAAGACGAGCAGACAATCAGACAAGCAGACAAGCATATAGACAGCGCAAGTTAATAGAAAGGGAGTAAAAAATAGGCCAGGAACATTTATAGTCTAGTAGTAAAGTAAAGTACCCTTCGTACCAAACTAATCAAGCTATAGGGCTAGTGAAGCAGCGTTCACCAGTTTCTGTGGCCCCGGCATACAAGGGGTGTGTGTGGCCAGCACAATGCCGTCTTTACCCCAACTAAGGTCAGGTACCCATCATAGCTGGGTAGACTCAGTTACATCCTCAAGTCCCGAGGAAAACACATAACCTCCACCGGGATTCGAACCCGGGACCTTCGCCAGTTGTTAATTAAGTGTAAGCAAATATTTGGTCTTGGGCCAAAGGCCAAAAAAATGTCCCTAATATCCACACGAGTTTTAATGCAACGATAAAATTTTAGACCACTCTTGGTGGTAATAAATCAGTTGTATATGAAATTATATGCATTAGCTCTTATGTTTCATTTATATGTTCTAATTATGTCATTCAGTTTTACATTTCGTTCATATCAATTCTATTTAATATTTGTGTATGTTTCATTTGAAAGTTTCAATTACTTTTTTCAGTCAAATTAAAACATGAACTTTATCAAAAGTTCATGAAAACTCTAAGATATATAACACTATTATTTTTTAAAGCCAACGTCTATTTAATTTTGTTCCTTGTGACAAATTAAACTGTCTCTTTTAAATAGACTGCTTTCAAAAAAAAACAACATGTAGATGTGCGGGCCTAGAGGACTCGTTTGTAAATTATGTGAGATATTATATGTTCTAGCTGGTATTTGACACCCGGGCATTGAAATGGGTGGCTTGAACAAAACCAGAAAAACCAGTAACATAATTTAAAACACTAATAAAAATGCAAGACTTGACTCAGAACACGGATGAGCCTAGGACGCAGTAATCTTCTTTATAAAAGGAGCGTCTGTAATGTATATAAGATAAAAAAATATGTAAATAAAACTTCTCCACAACTTCCGGAGTCAAATATATTAAACATGAAAAGAAGGACGGATTAGGAAGTGGATAAGAGGGGGGGAGGGGGGGAGAACCTCCAATGGGTTCAAATCTAATGCAAGACGATACTCATACCGCTGATGAGAGTAGGACGCAATAATCTTCTTTATAGAAGGAGCGTCTGTAATTTAGAAAACATAAGGTACTAGACCCTAAGAGAGTATTTTAGAGATTGGAATAATTCATTTTTTAGTTCATTGATCAGTTTAACTAGTATGAGTGAGGCCGGCTGGTCCTGCGGTCAGTACACCAGACTGTCAACAAAGTGGTCCGGGTTCTATCCCCGCCACCGACCAATCTCCGCCGCCGCGCAGGAGTTTTGGGCCTAGGGTCTAGGACGTAGGCCTAATAATCTTCAATTTAAAAGGAACGTTTGTGAACTTTTAGTAATAAGTTGTATTTCGTCTGGTTTGAAATTTTAGTTTTTGTCATTGATCGAGACGTCCTTTTCGCGTGGAGATGAAATTAATAGTGCAAAATAATTGTTGTCCATATTTGCTTATTTGCTATTCTCATTATAAATTATATTAGTAACATGTTTCAGTGGATTTATTCCTAAGGTTTTTCTAATTTAATTAATTCCCTGTCGTCCTTAGAAATTATAATCTTGACAGGTTCATTTAGAAGATTCGTACTTAATTTTTCTGGATTTATCCCTTAAAATATTTTAGGCTGTTATCGTCTAATGAACAATTTCTGCTGAAAAAGTTGTTAGAATTTTTTTTTTTTTTTTACAAAGTGACTTTAATTTGATATTAAACCAGTATGTTTTTTATTTAATGCATGTTTTGTTAGAATATAAATAGTTTTATGTAGTTCCAAATATCTTCAACTGGATTGTTTATATTGTAAGTAAGTAAAGTAAAGTATGCCGTGAGAACAAATTGATCCATAGGGCCGGTAAAGCAGCGTTCACCAGTTTCTGTGGCCAAAACATACTTGGTGATTGTGTGGCAAGCACTATGCACAGCCGCCTTTACTTTACCCAAACTAAGGTCAGGTACCCATCAGAGCTGGGTAGACTCAGGGACTACCTCCAGACCCAGGGAAAAAATCCTAGTCTGCACTAGGATTCGAACCCAGGACCTTCGGTACACCAGCCGAAAGCGCGGCAGTACGGCCACCATGCCCCAAAAGAATTACTTACTTATGTTAAAATTATTCCATCAATAAACGATTATATCTATCATGATATGAGAGTATCGAGTTTATTTTATAACCTATTACAAAGCCCAGATCTATTACTTAAAAATCAATCAAGGCTATCCTATTACCAGTTGGTTCCTCTATATAATTTATTAATTTACTCTTTGAGTCATTTTTATTCTCATTACCAAGCTTTAATAGTCTGTCTTGTTTAGAAGTGCTGCTATATTTATTCGTATTTGCATCAATGGCATATGATTTATTTTAAAATCTATACAACGTCTCTTTAAAAAAAATATTAAGACAGACAAAAAAAAACAAAAACTCCCGAATGCAATACACAGATTGACTACAGTCACTATTTTATTTCAATCAGTCAAACGAGTGCTCCTTATAATATGGTTTGCTGAACAGATATATAGGTTAGGCCTTTATCATTAATTATGGTGCACGATAGCCGAGCGGCATCGCGTTCAAATGGCGATCCGAGGTTCTGAGTTCGAATCCTGGTGCCGGCTAAGGATTTTTTCCAGGGACTTGAGGGTGCCCATCCGTCTACCCAGCTCTGATGGGTACCTGACACTAGTTGGGGTAAAGTAATGGCAGCTTTGCATTGTGCTGGACACACATTCCCAGGTATGCCGTGGCGACAGAAACTTGTGAACTCTGCTTAACCAGCCCTATGATAAGTTTGGTCAGAAAGATACTTTAATTACTTATATCATTGATTATAATATGTCTGTCTGCATTAATAGAATCAACCTCTCCAATAATTAAATAATAGTGAGATCTATCATATGGGTCTCGGCGGCCGAGCGACAGCGCGTTCGGCTGGCGTTGCGAAGGGTCAAAGTTTTGTATCCTTGTGAAGGCAATGATTTTATTCCCCGGAATGAGTATTCTGCTAGCTACCCAATCTATAGTATGCCGTGGTTCCTAGAAACAGACGAACGCTGCTTCACCCGCCCTGTGGATCTAATCAGTTCAAGGGGTTACCTTAAACAACTTCAATTATAAAGTATCGACGTCCTTGCTTTGGCCCCAACCAACCAGCCATGGTCAGTTCTATCGGACCCGTGTTCATATCAGTATTCGAAGTGTGGATAGCATAATATTTGTTGTTGTATTGCCTAAGAGTCTATGTTCGAATTCCGCTTTGCACCTTATTGTTATCTTCGTCCAATCTTCGTTATAATTTTCGTGAATTAATAAGTCAAATTAATAATATACATTTTTTTCTTATATCATTTACAATGAGTCCATTAGTTTAAGCTATTACATAAAATCGTAATAAAGAATGTGTGCATTCCGGTTCTTTGTATCTCCCATAACAAGCTAAGTGTAACCCGGTAGTTGTGGATTCGACTCGGTTACACGTGTGGTGGAGGTTTCAACTCACACCCTTGGCTTCGTTGGTCTGGAGGTATCTTTTGAAGTCGGATGGCAGCCTCTACTGTACTTTTGCAAATTTATATTTGACACCTTTCCTCAGACGTGGCTTCGTAAACGTCTAAGTCTAACAAACAATGTCACGTTCTAACCAAACAGTAACCAACGCTGTTGTCTTATGATAGAAAACTGTATGACTTTATTCAATGGTAGCGGAAAATGGCTAGCAGTAATAATACAATGATGAAAGTGAACTATTAGCAGATGCAGGCAATTCATCAACAAAATGCAAAACTTCGTGACTAAACTGGCTTATAAAATGCTGAATCAAACAATCTGAGTAGAACAATATTTACAATAGTTAGATCTGACTTCTAACTAAAATGAAAGTGTGTCTGCTTAAGAGACTGGCGCTAGGACTAAATTTACAGCGAACAGTTTCAACTTATATAGCGGACATGAAGAGGGGGAGTGTAAACTATACCAATGGTTTGACATCTGGTACTAAATTTTGAGATCAACAGAAGGATCTCCCTGGCCTTAGAAAGTCGCCCAATTATGGGCCATTTGCAGAAGGCCAGAGCTATGCATAAAAATGTCAATGTCCACCGTTGGCGATCAGAAAAAATGATATCAACTGGAATTATATTTCCTGAAACAGTGACAAGATAAGGTAGGAAATATATGGTCACCCAGGAAGGTGGAAAAGGGGGGGGGGGCGAGAGGGCGCGATATTCACGAGACTATGTGACCCTTAATTGCAATCTGGACACTGGTCGTTAAATTTGTACGCCATTCAAAGTTGGAGGGAGATGATTCCTATCTTAACAGGTAAGGGGGGATAACCACGTCGCGGGTGGAAAAGGTGACACGGGAAGGTGGGGGGGGGAGGGCGGTATAGTATCATTTTACTTGGCCGGGAAACCCCGCTATATGGGAACAAGGTAATATACTAACATTTACAAACAACATTTATATTTCTAAACCTTCTCTCTCTCTCTCTCTCTCTCTCTTACGCTTAATCAAAATAATGTACATATATTCCTAATCCATACATGGTTGTGATGCTAATACATTTGTTATAAACATTGGCAGTTATAAAATTCGGCCTATGTGACGACCGATTCGTTTCCATTCGTCACAATATCCCCACCAACAAAAGTTCTTATCTATGATAAGAACTGTTAATAAGCGCTATTACGAGAACAATCGCGAGATTATACACCCCAAAAGTTACAAGTCTATAACACAAAAAAAAACTAAGAGGTAAACTGAGATACTTACAGATTTATGATAATGGCAGAATATGTACACATTAAACAAGGAGGGCTTCTTAGTTCTCTCCAGTTTCTTCCGCAATAGGATGGCGGCTGAGGAAATCTGATAGGCAGTTTTCTGGACCTGGTATGTACTGGGTTTTAAAAGAATACTGGGACAACGTCAGGGAGTGTCGCATTAGTCGGCGGTTAAGATTTTTGGCTGAAGCCATGAATGTGAGGGGTCGGTGGTCTGTCTGCAAAGTAAACTGTTTTCCGTACAAGTATGTTTGGAATTTTTCTATCCCATAAACTACAGCTAAACATTCTAGCTCGATAATGGGGTAGTTCATTTCTGCTTTGGTCAATTTCCGGCTAGCATAAGCTATTGGGTAAAGTCTGTCGTCGTCTGGGTCGGTCTGCATAAGGACTGCGCCCAGCCCGGAAAAACTAGCGTCTGTCCTAATAACGAACTGTCTTGATAAATCAGGGAGTCGTAAGATCGGTTTGTCGACTAGAGCTGCCTTCAGTGTGGTAAACGCACGTTCGCAATTGTCATCCCATAATATTGGATCAGGTTGTCCCTTCTTAGTGAGGTCTGACAACGGGGCGGCTATAGTGTTGTAATTGGCTACGAACTTTTGATAATAGCCACAGAAACCAAGAAATGACCTTACCCCTGATTTGGTGGTGGGCCTCGGGGCGTCTCTGAGTTTAGCTATTTTGTCCTCAGCTGGCATGAGGTGGTTACATTCTACCATGTGGCCTAGAAATTTTAACTTGTCAAATCCTATCATACATTTGGAGGGACGCGCAGTGAGACCGGTTTCCCGCAACCTTTTTAAGAGAAGCTCAATAAGTTCAAGGTGTTCAGCCCATGTTTCGGTTGCCACTAAGATATCATCAATGAAATTAGAAATTCCAGGTCTCTGTATCGGTTGCAATAACTTCCTCATCATGCGGGTGAAAACGCAAGGGGAGTTGTTCAGACCAAAGGGAACAGTCTGGAATTCAAAATGCCCCTGGGGTGTACTAAATGCGAGGAAAGGGCGGGAACTCTCACGTACTTCAATCTGATAAAACCCTTTGCTGAGATCAAATTTTGAAAAGAAGCGAGCATTGGCTAAATTGGCAAATAAGGTATCAGGGTCAGGCATGGGCTCCGCTTGAAACTCCGCAACACTGTTCAAACGTCTGAAATCTATGCACATACGGTGCGAACCATCTGACTTTTTAACTAATACCACCGGGGCATTGAAGGGAGAGGTAGAAGGGGCTATAATCTTTTGTTCCAATAAGGTCTTGATCTCCTCTTCTATCAGTTTAGCTTTGGCATGAGGAATCTGATAGGGTTTGACTCGAATGGGGGTGGGGTCTATTAGTTTCATAGAAAACTTTTCTAGGTTGGTGCGACCTGGTTTGTCTGTCAGCACGTCGGCATATTTGACTAGCAGTTTGCGCACTTGACCGGCTTGCTGTGGAATTAATTTTGGACATGTGGTGACATCGGCTACTGTCTCATTTGTTTGAAGAGGGCAGGAGGTGAGGGTATTATCAGGCTCGGTTTCCTCCGCGATGGCCAAGGCCAAAATGGGAATATCAGAGGTTGAGCGTTCTAGATACTTTTTGAGTAGATTGATGTGGTACATTTTTTCTTTGATTCCCACTTTTATTTTATAGTTGGTTGGCGAGATTTGGTCAGTGACCACATATGGTCCTTTCCACGTTATCTGCAATTTATTGTGAGATGAAGGGAGTAATAATAGCACTTTGTCGCCAGGGGCAAGTTCGCGTTCCTTGACCCGGCGATTGTAATGATTCGCCTGTTTACGGCGGGCTTTTAAAAGTTGGGAGTGAGCAATGTTTCGGACACACTCCAGGCGGGCTTTTAGTTGCTGGACATATGCATGGACTGTTTTTTCCTCTTGATGAGTACGTTCTTTAGTCCAAGAGCGACGAAGGAGTTCGAGTGGTCCGCGAGGTTGAGTCCCATAAATCACTTCGTAGGGAGAGTAACCTAAACTAGAATGCGGGGCTGTGCGGTATGCGTAAAGTGCTGCGGGTATGTAGGTATCCCAATTGTTGGGGTCTTCGAGAGTGATTTTCTTAAGCATTTCTTTTAAGGTTTTATTGAACCTTTCTACTAGCCCGTTTGCTTGTGGGTGGTAGGGTGAGGTTCGAAGGTGTCGTGTGTTCATTAGCTGTAACACTTCCTTCATTAATGTACCTGTAAACTGAGTGCCATTGTCTGACTGGAGGAACTCTGGGAAACCTATCCTAGTGAATATGGTGAACAGGGCTTCCGCCACGTGTTTAGCATCCATACTAGGCAATGCTACTGCCTCTGGCCATTTAGTCGATTGGCACACTACACAAAGGATATAAGCGTTCCTCTTCCGCGTCCGGGAGAGGGGACCGATTAGATCTACTGACACCCGTTTAAACGGAATGTCAACTACTGGGGTCTCACCCAATGGTACTGGCGGAGTGAGGTGTTTTGGAGCCGTGATTTGGCAGTGGTGACACGAAGATACAAATCTTTTGATGTCTTCAGACATGCCGGGCCAGTAATAGTAGTACTTCACCTTTTGAACAGTCGACGTCTGTCCTTGATGGGCTCCCATAGGAGAGTCATGAGCTATTTCCATTACCTGATTGCGAAAGGCGGCGGGAACCACTACCTGGGGCTTTTCATCTTGATCAGCGCAAGGCTGTCTGTAAAGAATGTTTGCTTTAAGGAAAAAATAAGATTTCCCTGATTCGCGCAAATTTGTTTGGGCTTTTTCTCTAGCTGAATTTAGGGAAGGGTCTTCCTTCTGAGCTTTAACAAAATCTCGGTGAGAGGGCAGAGGCTCTACTGTGGAGTCCACTGTCTCGTGTTGGGCTCGGGTGATGACCGGAGCCACAATCATAGGGGTCTGTGGGGTAGCTAGAAAAACATACTTGCATCCAAAAATAACATCATAAACTAGGTCTTTCATGACCGCTGCATTAATTGTGCCACGGACAAAAGGAGAATTTATGTGAATACGCGCAATGGGAAGATTCTGTGCGGGTGCAGAGAGGGATGGCCCTCGAAGGTTAATAAATTGACCAGTGAGATCGCCGGGCCTTATCCGCGACTCATTAACTATGGAATCGTACTCGCAGCCAGTGTCAAACAGACAGATTGCTGGTTCCCCATTCAGTTCAACCGTGTCTGTTTCTTTGGGGCCATTGTGGCTCCCAGGGGTAGGCGGGGTTTCTAATTCATCAATCAAAGTCACCTGAGTTTCGGACTCCTTGGTGCAAGTGGCTAGGGTTCCCACATTATTCATGGGTGACATTAAGTTTTCCGACGCCGAAGAGTCGGCTTGGACTACAACGGAGGACACGTGGGCCTGTGTGGGGCGGTCTCTCCTCCTATCACTCGGAAACGGGTTTGAGTGCTCTAGGCGGTTGCTCCCTCCATTTGTTTGATGGTAGGGGCGGTGCGTTTGATGATTCTCGTGCTGGGGCGGATGGCGATGTGAGTTTTTCTTATCTATAGGCCCGTTGGGGCGCCCTACCTGGGGTTTATCAAGGCGTGGGCGTGGGGGGTGGGTTGTCAGATTTTCCTCTTGGTGAGCTGTGGCGTAGCGATCCGCTAACTCTACCAATTTGTTAAAGGTACCCACCTTACGTTCGTCCAGGAACACTTTCATTTTATAAGACATATTATGTCTCATTTGTTCTGTTAGGACTAGCTCGGCTAGTCCTTGAAATGTTTTTTCATGCGATGCGAGTTCTACCCATTTGATTAAATATGAATTTAGCCTGTCTGCAAACTGAACATACGTCTCTCCTTCTTTTATTTGTGATTCTCTAAATTTCCTATTGTATGATCTAGCCGTCAATTCGTACTTTATCAGTAGCGCATTTTTCAATGTTTCATAACTGCCCTTGTCATTAGAGGGAAGTTTGTTGTAAACCTCATAAGCTTGGCCTCTTAGAGACTGAACTAAATGTCTAACCCATAGTTCTTTGTGGACATTATGGTTTACAGCTAAATGTTCATACCTATTAAGGTAGACGTCAATGGTCTCTAATGACGGGTCAAAAATGTCAGGTGTGAAAGAGTAGTATTGGGGGGTAAATGAGTCATTTGAGTGCTCTGTTGAAGTTTGAGAGGAAGGAGAATTCGGAGTGCACATACCGGGGCCGCTAATTCTGCCTGTCTTAACTGTATTACTTTCTCAGCCTCAATTTGGGCCAACCTAATTTGCATTTCTTTTTCTGATTCAATTTTTAACTTTTCTTTTTCTGATTCAATTTTTAACTTTTCTTTTTCTGATTCAATTTTTAACTTTTCTTTTTCTGATTCAATTTTTAACTTTTCTTTTTCTGATTCAATTTTTAACTTTTCATTTTCGGACTCAATTTTTAACTTTTCTGCCTCCCTAAACTCAGCGACCTGTTGCTTAATATATTCTAACATCTCATTACCAGTGAGGTTAGCGGCCTCAGCCTCTTCTCTAGCAACACGTTTAATGCTTACAATATCGGCCATGATATTATAACTTCTAAATTATGCTAAAATGCCAATGATATAACAAAAGTAAAAGGATCACTTACCCTTCAGCCTTCCGAATTTGAATTACAGAAATGCATATCACTAACACACACACACACACTTATAAACTATTCACTAATGTCACTAGAATGTTAGAATGTTTTTAATTCTGTCTTGTGGACTTCGGTAA
Organism: Anisus vortex; assembly: GCA_949126835.1. Lineage (NCBI taxonomy): Eukaryota > Metazoa > Mollusca > Gastropoda > Planorbidae > Anisus > Anisus vortex. The sequence continues at coordinate 3,918,866 of OX421499.1, forward strand.
CTATTAGCTGTGTTGTCTCACGGCGGCGTTGAAGCTGATCTACGGTGTCAGGTGGATAAACCTGTAGCAAAGGGTTGTCTACAGGGTTGTCTGGTTGGCAGTTGACACTCTTCAGGTAACAAGCAATGTTCAATGAAATGAGCAGGGTAGGTCTAGTTGACTTTCTTCAGGAGACAGGCAGTGTTTTGTGTAGGGGTTGATACAGGTTGTCACCGGGTTGTCAGGACAGTGGCTTTTCTGTTAGAGGTGAATAAGAGCCCCCAGCAAAAATACAATCAAGCTGGACCGCTTCAAATGGTGCCCAGATTTTAATCACCGGACGAGACCTCAATTATGTAACCCGGTAGTTGTGGATTCGACTCGGTTACACGTGTGGTGGAGGTTTCAACTCACACCCTTGGCTTCGTTGGTCTGGAGGTATCTTTTGAAGTCGGATGGCAGCCTCTACTGTACTTTTGCAAATTTATATTTGACACCTTTCCTCAGACGTGGCTTCGTAAACGTCTAAGTCTAACAAACAATGTCACGTTCTAACCAAACAGTAACCAACGCTGTTGTCTTATGATAGAAAACTGTATGACTTTATTCAATGGTAGCGGAAAATGGCTAGCAGTAATAATACAATGATGAAAGTGAACTATTAGCAGATGCAGGCAATTCATCAACAAAATGCAAAACTTCGTGACTAAACTGGCTTATAAAATGCTGAATCAAACAATCTGAGTAGAACAATATTTACAATAGTTAGATCTGACTTCTAACTAAAATGAAAGTGTGTCTGCTTAAGAGACTGGCGCTAGGACTAAATTTACAGCGAACAGTTTCAACTTATATAGCGGACATGAAGAGGGGGAGTGTAAACTATACCAATGGTTTGACATCTGGTACTAAATTTTGAGATCAACAGAAGGATCTCCCTGGCCTTAGAAAGTCGCCCAATTATGGGCCATTTGCAGAAGGCCAGAGCTATGCATAAAAATGTCAATGTCCACCGTTGGCGATCAGAAAAAATGATATCAACTGGAATTATATTTCCTGAAACAGTGACAAGATAAGGTAGGAAATATATGGTCACCCAGGAAGGTGGAAAAGGGGGGGGGGGCGAGAGGGCGCGATATTCACGAGACTATGTGACCCTTAATTGCAATCTGGACACTGGTCGTTAAATTCGTACGCCATTCAAAGTTGGAGGGAGATGATTCCTATCTTAACAGGTAAGGGGGGATAACCACGTCGCGGGTGGAAAAGGTGACACGGGAAGGTGGGGGGGGGGGGAGGGCGGTATAGTATCATTTTACTTGGCCGGGAAACCCCGCTATATGGGAACAAGGTAATATACTAACATTTACAAACAACATTTATATTTCTAAACCTTCTCTCTCTCTCTCTCTCTCTCTCTCTTACGCTTAATCAAAATAATGTACATATATTCCTAATCCATACATGGTTGTGATGCTAATACATTTGTTATAAACATTGGCAGTTATAAAATTCGGCCTATGTGACGACCGATTCGTTTCCATTCGTCACACTAAGGTAACCTAAGAAAAAAAAAACTTAGTACTTGCACATTTCTGTCATAAAGCGAGAGAAAATTAATACTTTTTACTGCAAGGTAAAACAATCAAATTTTAGCATAAATATTAACTTTTAGTGGTGCAACCTTAGTTGTAAACATTGAGTGATTGTAATATGTTTCTAGGTATTTAATCCATTCTGTACTTCCGGACAATAAGTCACGGGGTTTAAGGGCGTGTCTGCTTTTTAAGATAAGGCCTATGCCTACGATTTGAAGACGGCTTGCTTATGGTATCCATATTCTGTATCCAAGTCGTCTCGCCGGTCCGAATTGATTCATTTGGGCCGATGTAGCAGCGTAAGCAGTTTCCGAATTGACCTTAAAAATAACTTTAAAAAACATTTGCTAAAAAAAAAACGGGTTGCTGATAGAGAGTACCAGAGAAAGAACCGTTAATGATATGCAATTTAAACTAAAAATAGTAAAAACTAAAATAGGATGAAACAAATAATTTCACCAAAGAAATACAACTTGTTAAGATATTGTTACCACATTTTATTGTGTATGTAATGTGCCAGAAGACAATAAAATTTTCGACCAAATTGAAATGCTTAATTGCTTTATCTTCAATGCTTATTTGCCTAATCCTTGGAGGTACAAAAGTACAGCAACGCTGAAGAAATAACTGTGAAAAAAAAAAGGAAAAATATATAATGCAGTTTAAAATAATATGTATTTCGTTTGAAAAAAAAATCAACATTTTATATACAAAAGTCAAGGCGTGAGCTGTAAATGTACAAAGCGTATGTACGCATAAAGTGCACATATCGTGTACAAGTATTCATGTCTAATTAACAGGGAGGAGCCAACACACCTAGATAGATATATATTGTTCCAACACTGATTTATATCAAGATCACAAATAAAATTAGAGCTTGAACTGAATTTTAATCAAATTCGTATCACTGGTTAAAAAAAGCAACAGTTTGGTATGAACTAGGCCTAGACCTGGTTATAAAAACAGTATGGTATGGACTAGGCCTAGACCTGGTTTTAAAAATAGTTTGGTATGGACTAGGCCTAGTCCTGGTTATAAAAATAGTTTGGTGTAGACTAGGCCTAGACCTGGTTATAAAAATAGTATGGTATGGACTAGGCCTAGACCTGGTTTTAAAAATAGTATGGTATGGACTAGGCCTAGTTTTGGTTATAAAAATAGTTTGGTGTAGACTAGGCCTAGACCTGGTTATAAAAATAGTATGGTATGGACTAGGCCTAGACATGGTTATAAAAATAGTTTGGTGTAGACTAGGCCTAGACCTGGTTATAAAAATAGTTTGGTGTAGACCAGGCCTAGACCTGGTTATAAAAATAGTATGGTATGGACTAGGCCTAGACATGGTTATAAAAATAGTATGGTATGGACTAGGCCTAGACATGGTTATAAAAATAGTATGGTATGGACTAGGCCTAGTCCTGGTTATAAAAATAGTTTGGTGTAGACTAGGCCTAGACCTGGTTATAAAAATAATATGGTATGGACTAGGCCTAGACCTGGTTTTAAAAATAGTATGGTATGGACTAGGCCTAGTCCTGGTTATAAAAATAGTTTGGTGTAGACTAGGCCTAGACCTGGTTATAAAAATAGTATGGTATGGACTAGGACTAGACATGGTTATAAAAATAGTATGGTATGGACTAGGCCTAGTCCTGGTTATAAAAATAGTTTGGTGTAGACTAGGCCTAGACCTGGTTATAAAAATAGTATGGTATGGACTAGGACTAGACATGGTTATAAAAATAGTATGGTATGGACTAGGCCTAGACCTGGTTATAAAAATAGTATGGTGTAGACTAGGCCTAGACCTGGTTATAAAAATAGTATGGTATGGACTAGGCCTAGACCTGGTTATAAAAATAGTTTGGTGTAGACTAGGTGTGGATATTGCCTTTTACTGAAATAATTCTAGGATCAGTCATTTGATAGATTTGGCATTTTTATTTAAATATTTGCATTTAGTTGCAATTGTATCATTTAATATTCAGTGTGACTTCTTACCACTTAGAATAGTATATATGTCAGTGACTAACACTTTGGGTGATCGTCTGCTCGGTTAAGGTTTTTAAGAAAGTAAGTAAGTTAGGACTTCCGCCAAGAAGATGAGATGGCGTTAAAATATTCAGTGAAGCCAAGTAAAATTAATATAGATCTATATTGAGTATTGTATAACTACAATTCCTAAATTCTGATTCCTAGAAGAATATATGTCTGTGTTTTATGCTTTGAAAATAAAGTATTGAAGTAAGTGTAAAGAACATTGTTATTTCGTCATTTCAAGTTGATATACGATATATGAATAATGACTCGCAGTTGTGAAGTCAATTAAATAATAATGAAACTGGAAATACATGTTTAGCTGCCCATATATCATATCACGCTACCATAAGACTAATATATAATGGGCACTAACACTAGGCCTAGACCTGGTTATAAAAAATAGTTTGGGGTAGATAGGCCAGAACCTGAACATTGTCAAAATTGGGATAGATAACCTGATTATAAAAACAATTGGGATAGATAACCTGATTATAAAAACAATTGGGATAGATAACCTGATTATAAATACAATTGGGATAGATAACCTGATTATAAAAACAATTTCGTATCTACTAGGACAGAACCCGGTTGTAAAAATAGTTTGGGATGGACCTGGAAAATTGCTGGCTTTAAAAAAACAGCTCAGTATGGACTTGGTCTGATCTTGGGAAAAAAAAAGACTTACTAAGACTCGACAGAGTGAGAGAGAGAAAGTTTTAAGTCAAAATGAAATCACAAACCAAACTTACTCGTGGAACTCGCCGTAAGTGACTTGCTGGTTTCTAGGGCTGGTGTCGCAGCGGTCGAAGATAACGTCAAGGTCGTGATGCTCAATGCGAGAGTTTTGGTTGGTGTCGAGGATGCCGAAGAGGCCGTGGTAGAGATCCCTCAGTTCTGCGGCATCACCGTAGTTTTCATTGATGGCGACTTTGTACTCATCCTCGGTGATGTAGCCCTTGTTTCCAACATCGTATGTCTGTGTGTTTATGGTTTTACTATTATTGTATATATTTATACGTATGATATAATGATAACAGTGAGCAGTACTAAGTGTACTGTTTACATATAAACAACCATTTACAAGTTTTAAAATGCGCCGCTAAGAATAAATGCGATGCTACCTCACAAAATGGTACTGAAGTCGGCAATCTGAGATATTTAGTTTAAGGCGTTTAATAAAAGCTAATTCATTTATCTATGCAGTGGAGAAAAAAATTATAAAATCGATTGATTAGTTCAAAAGTTATTCAAAATTATATGAGTAAAGGTAAAGAAAGTCGTTTTGGGGGGAAAGGAAAAAGGAAACACAACCGATTTTTAACATTGTAACAGATAGTTAAATATTTCCACGTAACCAATCGCGTCCTTCTATTCCAGCCAATCTGAAAACTAATAACATAAATATGAAATCACGTTTACTTTACCCCAACTAAGGTCAGGTACCCATCAGAGCTGGGTAGACTCAGGGACACCCTCCAGACCCGGGAAAAAATCCTAGGCTGCACCAGGATTCGAACCCAGGACCTTCAGTTCGCCAGTCGAACGCGCTGCCGCTCGGCTACCGTGCCCCCTAAATACATTTAAACAAAAAAAAAAAAAAAAGCAATCAAGCAATAGGTTTGAGATTATAAATATGTGATTCTTCACGTCTGACGTTTTCAAGCCATGGTTTAATTTCGGCAACATCTTTTCAAAATAGATAAATATTAATTGTCTACATCTTTTCTTAAACGCAGTACAACCAGTAACGCAGCACATAGACATGTTTTGTTAGCAAATGAACGAATGGGACCGGAAGTGTTGTACACTTTTAACCTTTTTGCATGCATGATATTAAATTTACGACTTGTCCATTACGCAGTTTGATTTCAAAAGACAAAAGAGAGGCTGTACTAAAAATTTAAAAAACTCAACTTTTAAAATAGGCGCTTGGGCTATTCCATTAACGAAAAGGGATAGTTTGGCCGTTCCATTATGAAAAAAAAGGTGGGGGGTAAGTTAGGAAATAAAGTGTAGAGAGAACACACTATGATAAAATGTTTTTGGTACTCGATTTTAAGTGGTAGGTTCTAGTTTTTCTATTCGCGCTGCAAAAGCGGTTGGAGCGAGAATTGCGTTCAGCTTTCGTCTCCGCTCAGCTCTCATACAGAAAGTTTTTTTTTTTTTTTTTTCTTCCGTCCATCTTGCTGTATATAATGAAACTATTAAACATTGCCTGTAAACAAAATATTCACATTTGCACCGCGGAATGGCTTTACTTTTTATTACCAAGAGTTGTGAATTTTCTTGGCATCTATAAACAAATAGTTAACATCTACCAGAAGTTTAAAAAATCATCTATTTTGAAAAAAAAAAAGTTTATGTGTTGCGGCCAAAAACATTCCTCTACGGTACTATAGAGGGTGGACGTCGGAGAGGGAGTCAGAGGAGATGCTGGTTCGATAACATAAAATATTGGACAGGGCTGGCTGCAGTTGACTCAACTATTGACAACCGCTCAAGATAGGCAAAAGTGGAGAAAGTTGACTGATGAGGTGTCCATTCGGTCCCCCCAACGGCCACAAACGGTCAAGGGATTGATAATGATGATGTTGAGGGGAAAATGACAGATTTCAGGACCCTTTAAGACAATACACAGATGTACTAAACCAGGGGTCGGCAACTTTTTGATAATAGTGTGCCAGAGTGGAATTTCTAATTCATTCATCGCGCAAAACAGTCTAAAAATTATTCTTCTCTAGTACTCAATTTGTTGTAGAAGATACTTGAATTGCATTTTGTGGGGGTCTTCCACGTGCCACTGAAAATCACTCTTCGTGCCAAGTTTCTCTTTCTGGTCCGTTACCCGGCTTAAAACACGACATTTTGGAAACTCTGACCTGGATATTATGTGAAAAGTTGCACGTATAACCTTAAAATTGCCCCAAAGATATCAACGTAAAATGGGTTACTTGACTCGTCTCATTTCTAAAAAAAAAAATGCTGAGCCGTCCAACGTTGTACATACCATGAAGAACTTGTTGATCTCATCGCGAAGGAGGATGCCGTCGAGGCTGTAGTCCATAGAATCAAACACACCTCTTGTGACGGCATTCACGTCAAAGCCGAACAATTGGGCGCATGCAAAGGCTGGGAGCAGGAAGAGAGCAAGGAACTTCATGATTGGCTGAAATAAAAGTTCAAATTTATGTTATTTATAGTCGTGATTGGCTGGAATAGAAGGATGCGATTGGTTTCAGGATTTCATGTTTATGTTATTAGTTATCCTGATTGGCTGGAATGGAAGGACGCGATTGGTTTCAGGATTTCATGTTTATGTTATTAGTTCTCCTGGTTGGCTGGAATGTCGCGATTGGTTTCAGGATTTCATGTTTATGTTATTAGTTCTTCTGATTGGCTGGAACGGAAGGACGCGATTGGTTACAAGATTTCATTTTTGAAATGTTATCAATTCTCAACTTCAAAATCGTTTATAAAGAAAGAACAAACATAAAAAAAAGCCATATAAAATGATACTAACGGGTCAAAATAATTTACAGTATCTGTGTAAATAAATTATTAAATTCTTTAGAATTTATAAAAATTATTTCCTTATTCTCTCATTCGTTTCTACATTTGTATTAAGTGTAGAGACACTTTAAAGTTTTCTACTGCTACTGGTATTGTTGTCCGCACATTCTATTTCAGTGGGCCCCCTTCCCGTCTTTTTCTCGATGCTTTACCCCTGCGCAACGAATATCCACGCCTATTATACCGGATCAATCCACCTTAAGCTGGAAAAAACATACATTTAAATTCACATTGTAAAACTTTAAATGAACTTTGACGTTAATAAATAAAAATAAAGCAAAGAAAAACATAATATCTACAATATGTTGAGCAGATTAGTTTCATCTTTTGAGCTTAATATCGAGTGCGTAAATAGAACTATTAAAACAAACTACAAGACTTACACTGTTAAATAAGGCCCCGCGTGCACTTACAAAGTCTAAAAACAACTCTTACTGAAAGACTAACTCATCTATTTATAGTGTTGTCACCGAGGCGAACGCAGCAAGCGTGAGAGTCGAAACACATGATTCGATCATTAGTAAATGAAACTAAATCTACAGATTGTATGTTTTCATTTTTTGTAACAATTTACTTTTTCATTTTATATTAATATACATATTTTTGTTCTTACAATATAGGCCTAAGTAGCTATAACTAAGAGATTAGGGCATTGGTGCATGATTTGGCACTACTTAACTTTATTTTTTCTTTTGCAAATATACCCCTCTCCCCCCATCCGCCCCATTTCTTGTGCTATTATATTTTATATTAAAAGTTTATAATTTATAATCACACAAACATTGAAACTATTTATTTATCTTTTCTTTACAATATCGTCTGCTACATTAACTCAAACAAAAATCTAAATAAGAACAACTCCTCTTTTTTATTATTTTATATTTTTTTTATTGATGCTTTCTTTTAATCCTTGATTACTAGTTCGCTATTGGCGTTAAATGGCTGGATATTACTATCATAGTACATTCATGTTTAGTATACAGTAAACCCTCGCTATTTCGCGGTTCGACATTCGCGGATTATTTCTACATATTTAATGAGAAAATAGTCACGATATACGAAGGACCAAAATATTTCGTTCATTCCACATGGGTGAGGGAGTAAAAGTCCGAATACACGTTAAATAAATACTGTAAAGATGGTGTCCCTACTTCGCAGTCTCTGAACCTATCTACCGCGATAAACGAAAGTTTGTTGTATTATAAAATCGGAATAGTTACAATGAACTGTGTATTTCAAATTCACAGCAAGTACGAAAAAACTATACCAAAAACATAAATTTAAAAAGAAAATATTAGCAATGCAATATAACAGGGAGAAATATTGTTGACATATTTTTAATCCTTCGACAGTTTGTGTACACGGCCCTTGAAAGTAAATATAACACGGAATTGAAACAATACTAAAGATATGCTGATATTTGTTGCAGCAACTCCAAACAATACTAAGGATATGCTGATATTTGTTGCAGCATCTCCAAACAGTACTAAGGATATGCTGATATTTGTTGCAGCAACTCCAAACAATACTAAGGATATGCTGATATTTGTTGCAGCAACTCCAAACAATACTAAGGATATGCTGATATTTGTTGCAGCAACTCCATCAATACTAAGGATATGCTGAGATTTCTTACAGCAACTCCCGACGACTACATCTGGCTGACCCGTGGCGGAAGATCCGTATAAAAGAATGCTACAAGCTTCATTAACCCAGTTGCAAACTGGGCACTGTCCGATAGGGGGCTTACTTTGGTAGGCTTACACCTTCATCATGATGCGCAGTGTCGAAACTGAAAGGGATGCTATTTGAATGCCCTAGCCTTGCAGGAATTAAGAGTGGAAGGGAACTGTTAAACATACCTGCCTATCTTGCGTGATACAGCAGGGTTCGTTCTCCAAGCCCTAAGAGAGTAATCTCGGCTCGTATTCTCACTTAAAGAGAAGTGGGGGGCCCAAATCTGATTGACCCGTGGTGGAAGAACCGCCCGCAGAATATACAGACTACATTTCCCCATATTTTGTTTTCGAAGAGGGCAGTGTCCAATAGGGTGCAAATACACTAAAGCTCATCTCTGAGCCCCGCGGTGCAGAAAATTTGGCGATGCCGAAGAGCTGGTTGAGCATTAGATACATTAGGTAGATAAATGATTGCATTGGAAAGGTAGATAGATGGAGATGGATAAATAAATTGATACGTTAGATAGGTACATAGATAAATAGTTAGATAGGTAAATAAATAAATAGTTAGATAGATAAATAGAAAGATAGATAAACAGGTAGATAAAAAGATTAATAGATAGATGATACATAGATAGTTCGTCTCACAAGCTTGACATCGTGGGTTCAAACCACGTGGAGACAATCAGAAATTTAAAAAATCCGCCGCCGACTTGGAGAGGAGATGGGCGACGCCAAGTCTACCTTTAAGGTCAATGTATTTAAAAAAAAGATAGGTAGTGAGATAGATAGGTGTCATAAACCATTAGCATTATCATTGTATCATTATTCAGTAAGAATAAAACGGGTTAGTTTGAAAGTAAAATGGTAATCATTACAAAATTATATTCACTGTGTGTTTGCTTTTTTTTACAACAGAAACACAATATACTTTTAGTGGGAAAATGTAATCTATATATATAAAAAGACAGTGTTAAGCCCCCCGAGGATCCCCATTGGTCAATTTGAAAGCACGTGTGTCACTGACCTATCTAGGCCTAGCCCTATATACCGTCTAATAATTTTTCACATCGGACATATGTCTTCGATAGCTCAGTGGTAAACGTAGTGGACTGCTAAACGGGCGACCATGGTTCGAATCTCCAGTTAGACTATACTTTTTTTTTTCAACAATTAATTTTTCAAACTTTTTAAAACAAAAGATATTGTAAATCTACAGGAAATATAGATTTTGTAAAATAAAAATTTTTGCCTTTTTTTTTACCCGATTACAATATTTATTTACTTTCCTAAAAGTATTCAGTAAAAAGATAATAATTTAAATATAAGATTTATAGCTTTCTTTTAAGTGTAGTTAATAAATTTGTTATCTGCACCTCAAACAGTCCTGTTTTTTTTTACCCGGGCAACGCCGGGCAATGTAGCTTGTTTTTTTATAATATTATACTTCTAGAGTAAGGACACATCACGACTTTGGCCCAGTTTTTTTTTTTATGAACTCTAGCTAGATAAAAGAAATGACCTAAAAGATAAGAAATTCAAACATCAAATTTACTTTTATAGGTAATTGTATATATATTAAATCCGAAAGGCTGGAGTAGCAGCTTGTAGCTTCCGGTTACATTTCAGGATTTTATTTTGGTATACATATGGTTAAAAATGGTTAGGCTTAGGTTTAGGTATTGTACAGGTTACGAATCGTATGCAACTTAATGTAACGGGCATAGAAACTGGGGACAACCTTTTTTTTAAAGTCGTTTTATCTTTAGATGACCACTAAGGATGACTATTTGTCTTTACGGTCCCGTCCCGTCGGAATGATTAGTTGGCAGGAGCGTGTATGTGAGTGATGAAGAGTCATCATTCCGCCATTTTATTGTTGTAAGGGTAGAACGAATGACCAATGTTGACGCTGCTGCCGACCCATGACTCTTTTATGGCATAAGAATTTGTAATTTGTTTCCCGTACTAGATAGTAAAACTTAAGATCTTAACATTATATTAAATAGAGGCCGACATAAACCAAATTTTTGGTTTCCGCCGAAAACGAAAACCATAGTGTAACTTATAAATTGACTTTTGGTCAAAACCGAAGCAGAAACCGAAAGTTTCACTTCTTTTTCGTCCAAATCCGAACGACAAACCGAAATTGCCAAACAAAAGATTTTAAAAGCCTGCACATTTTTGTTTAATCGCTATTTAAGTAAACCATAGAACATGTAATATACAGTTGTATATATAATATATACATGTATTAAATATCCTTTTATTCAGAATTGAATACTTTTAAAGATTTAATAGCCTGAACGGCAATAAAAATTTTATATAAGATAGTTGTGTCTAAATATTATGACATACTTTTTATAAAATTAAACAACACAACAAAAAAAAATGAAAAATGCAATTAAAGGAAAAAAAGCTGTGACCTAGGGGCATAACACAAAACCATTTCATTAAGCCACACTCCATATTTCGACATTCTTTAGTGTGATTAAATAATCCGTTTATTATTAACTTTAACTTTCTACTTCACCGAAACCGAAAGCAAACCGAAAGCTGACTATTTGGCTTCGGCCGAAACCACGCCGAAAGGGAACATTAGCCTACTTTCGGTGCCGAAACCGAACTTCGTTCGGCCTCTAATATTAAAACGCGTATCGTAGTAAACACGAAAGATATACTAATTGTTGTTAAATACATTTTAAAATTATATCACTGCTTTAGCTATTCAAAAGGGTCATTTCAGAAGTGGATGGGAAATACTTGGCTCATTCAAATTTAAGGCATCAAAAGGCTGTGCATTTTGCAGCAGTTTGAGTTATATAGTACATGGCTTATACATCATATAACAAGCCGTATGGGCCAAAAGTTTGATTTTATTTATTTACATACTAAATACTACATAGTACAATCATGGTAGACAGAGAAATAGGACCACAGTACTTTACCTTGTAAAAAATTCTTATCTGTCCTTGAACAGTTTATAAACGTTTTAAAATAGGGAATCACGATTCGAAGTCTCTGTTTATGAACTAATTTAAATACCTTTAAGTTGGCTGTAGGTCAACTCCAACGGTTCAGGAGTTATAGTATCCTATAGTAACCCCCACACACACACACACACACAACCACCACAGACACCATTTCCCCAGAATTATTCTTAATGAAATTATTTCTAAAATGAACATTTCTACCAAGACCGTATATTTTCGGCTCTTGAGTCCAGGTCGTAACGATATTCTGGGGTAACAAAGTTGGGGGGGAGGGGGGGGGAACAATGTCGCCCAGTAGTACAAATATATCCTATAGATATGGGTATCCAGGCACGCGACTGCTGCGCTTATTGCTTCCTCCCTACCGAGGAGTCTCGGGCAATGAACATCGTACGCGAAGCAGGGGCTGTACCCCCATCCCATGCGTTTGCCCGCCGGTGTACGCATGTGAACGTATCGGCGGTTTAAACGCTTCGCCAGTCTTTAATGCCCATGGGTGCAGAAGAAGCAATTCTTGTAGTCGAATATTTTATTTTAACAGTGTCGTTGGTGCCCGTTTTCGTGACATAGAGTCTAGTAATTCAAAACTCAGATTTGTGTACTTAAAAAATTGTTTTTTTTAAATGGCCGAAAATGGCTGCAATTGACCTAAGTTCAATGTTTAGTAATCATATCATGCATTCTTGCAGGTAACCACGATAGTGCTGGTAAAAGTTAAGGTAGTAAAACCTTACATGAAACATATTATATGAAGCGGATATCTGTTATCATCACTGCAGCTGCTCATGCAGTCCGTTGAACTAAAAATCCCGAGCAAGTTAGTTGGATATTGCCCGAGTGCTTAGATGTATAAATGGCACTGCTCCTTCCCACCTTCAAGATCTGATATCAAACACGCGCGGTCAAGGGAACGGCACTCTTCTTCACAGTCACTCCTAAAAATTCCGACTGTGGGACACAAAAAGAAGTACCTTGGAGTTAGCTCATTTGAATTAGTGGCACCTTCTTTATGAAACAGCTTGCCTCAGACACTCAGAGAATCTGAGAGAAAAGAGTCTTTTAAAAAGACCTTAAAGAAATTTCTCTTTGGCTATTAGCGGCAGTATGCCTTACATACCAGTAGCCTACAACTGCCACAGCAATTTATTCCAATAATGCACCGATCATTCTAAATTTAATAGCGTGGATTCAAGCGCTATATAAATAAACATTCTTATGATTATTACAGATACTTTAAAATAATTACACTACACCAAGAGGTTATCTTTGCTTCAAAATAGGCCAACGGCTCTGCAGAGTTAGACAGGAGATCACTGGCCCATCGTAGTTCCAAAACTAGACCAACACCTGATTCAAGATTGTTTATCTTTGATCTGGGACAAAAGACAACAAGATGACCCACAGCAGCCCGGGTGGTCAACTAAAATGTCATGATTATACGTCTGCACTTCATTCAGCTGACAAGGTGCCCTAAACAAAGGCTTCTTTTTTAACTGATCTTTCTTTCCTTTACAGGATAACACACACTCACGCACACAAATCGAAATGAATATGACCTAATGAAACCTTGTAGCTGTGTTAGAAAGTTAGAACTGCCAGGAGAATATTCACTTGTACTTGTGATAGACTGCTATGAAGTCGACATTGCAGCTTTAAGTGACGCAAGACGCGAAGATCTTATCTTATATATGTTACAGACGCTACTTCTATATAGAAGATATGATAATGTTACGTCCACAATCCCCTTGTGGCCAGAGCTGTGTAGATCTTGCTGATAATTCTCGTTAGTCCTAGGGGAGACTTTAATTATTAGTATTTATGTTTCAGTATTACACGAACTCTTCTTATAGTCCTGGGCACAAATTCAGTATTTGTATTCCAACATTTCCTTTCTTGTACATTATGGTAGTAGATAAGTCTTATAGTAATGTATACAACACAATAGGATAGTAACTTGACAAGGAAGCTTCAGTGTAACTGTTGTTGATAGTTTATTTCAGGTGGTATGTCCAATATATACAATATATCTATTATGTACAGTTAGAATAAAATAGTGCAAACACAAACGTTCTCAAAGGAACATATTTTGAAACTCTCTGTCTTTCAGACAAAACAAATCATTAAATACTATCCGAGTGGTGCAAGGGATAGACCCATTACCAGTAGGGGTGAAAATCATGGTATCATTACAAAACTCATAACAAAAACGATAGGAACTTCCCCTATTAAATAATGAGTCGTTCCCAGACTCTGAGAATTTGAGATCAACACAGAATCCCAGCATTACCTAGAACCTTTTGTTTTCCTACTAAACGTCCTAATATTGTGTGTAGTAAGAAAAGAGAGAGAGAGAGGAATAAACATTGCGTGTTCCAATTCTTGGCAAAACAATATACATGACACGCCCCCACCCAATGAAAGAAATAATGTACCATAATTACCCAAGTAATACTCAACATGGTACATGTTTCGTACTTAACACTATCGTTTTAACAACCATCAATCAATGGAAGATTATAAGACAATTTAAGCAAACATGGCTCACTGGCACAACTAAATTATAAAAAGTGTCACTACCCAATGGTAATTGTGATTATAACGTGATGGACAAATATTTCCCCGTTAATATTAATATTAACTAATGTCTCAACAAGTACAAATAATTCAAAAATATTCTAGTCATTCTTATTTTAACTATGTACAGTTGTGTGGATTTCCACCAAAAATTTGCAAAAAGTCTTAATCTATTTAAACAAATATAACATTGCTCAAGCTCTGTCAATTTTCAACAGTTTACTTCTAATATACCAACCAAAAGATAAGCAATACATAACTCGAATCAAACTATAGGTTACTTCCCCTTTTAATTACAGTGTCAACTTGACATTAACAGGGTTCATACCTAAGATGATGATACTTCCCCTTTTCTCAAATATGAGGAGAAAATACGCTCTAGTTACGATTACTACAGTAATCTCAATATTAAAATGTAATCCACTATTATGCGTTTTTGGCAAATTTGAAAGTTTAATATAAAAGATTGTTCAGGGTTGAATGAGTGTACACCTTTAGGTACCTTTGTTTCCCTCCATTCCCGGATATATGGAATATATAACAACCTATATACAACATAGTGAATATCCACTAGTTTTTCCCATTCTATTACCATGATATAACAATTTAGCAATAGATTTCCAATATTATCTATTAATTTATACCAATTGATATTACATCTCTTTCTAAGATAAAAATTGTACATATTATTATTTAGTTCCATTCATTAACTAAAATAATACAAGATAATAAATCAATTAGCTTAAAGTTTCCCACTTAATTGCATGCAATGACAATTAACTTTCATCCATCCATATCAAGTAAATACATGCATATATATTTATTGCATAGTGCATCAAAATTTAAATGGAATTTCTTTTCCATAATAAAAATGAATTGAATCAAATGAATTTAAAATATATCAGAACATCAATATTATACATGATTATAAGAATTATTAATACTTTCAAAAGACTTGACTTCTGTATGATACAAGTATTCTATAGGTATTCCATAATCAAAATTCAAACGAATGATATGTTATCATGACACATTCTTAATGAATAAGTGAGATGATCTGAAAAAGAAGTATGGGGTTATTCAGTCAATCATGTAGCACCCGAGATAGAGTATCAGCTGTGACGTTGTCTCTATCTTGTCGATGATACGGGAATGGGATACCAGTCGGTCTTTGTCAAATTACTTATTTTCCCAAGGTCTCTATAAAACTGCAGTGTGTGGTCGGCTTTTGGTACCATCACACAGGGTGTAGACCATTTGCTATCACATTTTTCTCCTATGTCATCTTCTAACATATACTTTACATCTAATTTAATATGCTCAGGTCTGATGGGGTCAAATGGATGCTGTTTAATAGACCTGGCACTATTGGTTAACACTACATCGTGCTCTATGACATGTGTCCTACTGGGAACATTTGTAAACATTGACTTATTTTCATGTACCAGCTCAATAATCGTCTCCTTATCTTCTACCGGAGGATGTTCTAGCCTTGTATCTAAACTCTTAAGGGCATCTGTATTATTAAGTTTACTTTCTGCAAACTTATATTCTATCCTAGATAAATCCGTCGGGACTCTAGCTAATGAAATCATGGGGACCTCCCGTGGTTTACTCTTTTCCCTGGAAACATAGGGCTTAAGTAAATTAATATGGCATACCCTCTGTTTTTGTCTCCGGTCAGGAGTCTTTATCAAATAATTGACCTCGCCAAGCTTTGACTCTATCTCATAGGGTCCACTAAACTTTGCACTTAAAGGCTGATTTTGCAAAGGTAGAAACACAAGAACTTTTTCACCTGGTGCAAAAGTTCTAGCTGTAGCTTTACGGTCATAGTTCTGTCTCATACGCTCCTGCATCTGTGGAAAATGAATCTTCACATGGTTAAAAGCATGATAAAGCCTATTTTTAAATTTATCTACATATGACAAAAGTCCAATCGGTTCACTGTCCGTTAGCCAAGTTTCATGTAGAAGTTTCAACGGACCTCTGACTGAGTGTCCATACACAAGTTCGAATGGGCTAAACCCCAGGGATTCCTGAGTGGCCTCCCTTGCAGCGAACAGTACATAAGGCACACCCTTATCCCAGTCTTTCTCGTTTTCATAACAGTACTTTTTAAGCATCGATTTTAATGTCTGATGAAACCTTTCCAGAGCTCCCTGGCTCTCAGGATGATAGGCACTTGATAGCCTATGGCTTATCCCTAATTGTTCCATGACTTGTTTGAAAATGTTCGAAGTAAAGTTAGTCCCCTGGTCGGACTGTACTGTCTTCGGTAGGCCATAACGTGTGAAGAAATTTGTCAGGGCGTCTACCACCTTCACTGTTGTTATGTTCCGCAACGGAATGGCTTCCGGGAAGCGAGTGGATGAACACATGACTGTGAGCAGGTATTGAAAACCGGCTTTTGTTTTCGGCAACGGGCCCACGCAATCAATGAGTATATGACTGAATGGTTCGTCGAACGCTGGTATCGGCTGGAGTGGAGCGACAGGAATTCGTTGGTTAGGACGTCCTACCATTTGGCATACGTGGCAAGTCTTGCAGTATTGTTCGACATCTCTTCTCAGTCCTGGCCAGTAGAAGTAAGGGAGGATACGGTGGTGCGTTTTTCGGACTCCCATGTGACCAGCGAAAGGAAGATCATGCGCCATACGCAGTATATCTTGACGATAGCACTTAGGTATTACAATCTGGTGAATACTGTCCCACTCGTTTGTACCTGAGTTGAGCGGTTTCGACTTTCTCATCAACACTTCATCTTTCATGTAGAAACATTCCGCCATTGCATCTGCAGTCTTTTCATCAACAGCTTTCATTCTGAGTTGCATTATTACTTCGTCATTCAATTGTTCTTTCACCAATTTCTGCTTTGGTGACAAAATGTTATCGTTCTCAGTTGCATCACCAGTTGTTAGTTCAGCAAAGAACGTAGCACTTAAATCGATGTCAGGTGTTTCTGTTATCACTGTTTCATTCGCATGTGTGTCTTCAGAACAGACAAACACATCTTTCGTTGCACTACACGGCGTAGCAGGAGTCTTTACCGACTTCTTTTTCTGCATTGCTCTTGTCAGTGCACATGTTGGGCGTTCATTGGCAGGACGTAGGTTTTTGTCCTCCGCCATCTTTGTCTCCAACACTTTAACCATGGGCTCGACAGTGACTCTGCCGCCCATAATGTCATTTCCTAATATCATGGAAACGCCTTTGACGGGTAGTGCGCGCCACACTCCCACTACGATGTTACCTGTAAAAATATCCGACTCGAGTTTTATTCTGTGCAGTGGAGCTTCCACAGCCTCCATACTAGCACCTCTCAGCACAACAGACTCACCGGTACTGGTGGCATCTGTTAACGGCACACTGCCCTCCAGGATCACGCTGACAGCAGAACCCTTGTCACGTAATATCTGTATTTTCTTCTTGCTGAGTACATCGACTTCTGTCGACACTGTCCCCTCGTAGACAAAGGGTCGAAAATCGGATAGGTCGTCCTCTTCCGGGACTTCAGGAACCATCTGTTCCTCACGGCCTTCTGAAAGCATAATAGATTGAGTACAGCTATTCTCTTTTACCTTAGATAGACTGTTCTAAAAAACCATCGACTCCACAACTATGGGCGATGCCGGCCGCATTTCTTTTGAGTTTCTTGACCCTGTGTTGCACACTTCTTCTGTCTGCTTGCTATCTTTCTGCACTCTGGCACAGTGTAGAATAGCACCTTGCTTCTTGGTAAGGATCCAACAATCTTTCTTCATGTGGCCCTCTTTCTTGCAATTGAAACATACCACCTTTGCTTTATTTACATCTGTCTGCTTCCTGAAATGAACTAAGTTACTATTATTATTTACACCACTGTTCTTATTATTGTTTTCACTTGTCTCTTTTGGTTTACTAGCCTCCTTGGGCTCTGGTTTGTGCACTTTGGGTTTGTCAGCATAATATGGCTTTATGCTGGCGTGAATTATGGCATAGTTATCTGCCAATCTATCAGCTTCATGCACATCTTCAACCCCTCGGTCTGAGATGTGGGTTTTAATATCCACTCGAATACAATCATTGAATTCCTCAAACAATATTAGGTTCTTGAGTTTATCAAACTCACTTACATTCTGTGACCTTAGCCACTGTTCTAACATTTTCTCCTTTTGTCTCAAAAAGTCTACATGAGTTTGATCATATGCCTTCTTTCTGTCTCTAAATAGCTTTCTATATTTTTCTGGTGTCAGGGAATAACTTTTTAGCACCCTATCTTTGATTACTTCATAGTCATTTATTTCCTCGGGTGTTAAACTCAACACTACGTCCAATGCTTTTCCTTTGTTGAGAGTTGACCTTAACAATAAAGCCATCTTATCATCAGGGAACTGATAATCTACAGCTATCCTCTCAAAAAGCAAAAAGAAATCTTGAACATCTTCTTCTCTGAATATAGGCAAGAGTGGCTTCATTGCGCTAATATCCATACCATTGCTGTCCCTACGATGGTCAGGTCTGTTCATGCGTGCCATCTCTATCCTTTCTCTGCTTTCAATCCTAATTCTTTCATTTTCCCTTTCAGTTTCTATCCTAATTCTTTCATTTTCCCTTTCAGTTTCTATCCTAATTCTTTCATTTTCTATCCTAATTCTTTCCAATTCCATTCTCTTCATAGCTAAATGGAATTTTAGGTTTTCACTCAACCCTTCATCTTCATCATTGTTTGATGATCTAGATGACATATTTCTTACCTCGTCTCCGTGGGCAATTACCTCGCCCCCACTGGGAGCTACATAACCTTCATTGATATCGTTCTGTCCCACTTCAACTACACTACCAGTGTTCATGGCATTCTGCCCGTTCAAACATGTCATAATTTCTTTGGTCAAACGATTACGATTAGGTCTTGCCTGTCCTGCCTCAATCCCAAAGGACTCAGCTAATTCTTTTAGTTCAGCAAATGACATGGCATTAAGTTCCTCTTTTGATATATTCGAAGCCATAGTATAGCGTTCGAAATATTTGTTATAGTAGAGTAGTATATATTGTATAATAAAATATAAAGTTCCAACTTACGATTTGTCCAGAAATTTGCACAATATAATATTAAACACTTCGTGGAATCTTCACACTTCCCAAGGAATAAAAACGCAAACCAGTTCTCTCCTCTTTTTAAAAAGAATAGTTTCACAGTCCTAGAAAACGAAACACAAATATGCCGCTCTCAGTACTACTAATGTCACAAAATATTTATAGGTCAGGAAAAAATATAACTCAAATTTTCCAGACGAGATCAACAAATTTTTTCCAATCCTAGATCAAGAAAAGTAGAACTCAAATCTACCGAACGAGACCACCAAATCTTGTCAATCCTAGGTCAGGAAAAGTAGAACTCAAATATACCGGGCGAGACCACCAAATTTTTTTACGTCCACAATCCCCTTGTGGCCAGAGCTGTGTAGATCTTGCTGATAATTCTCGTTAGTCCTAGGGGAGACTTTAATTATTAGTATTTATGTTTCAGTATTACACGAACTTTTCTTATAGTCCTGGGCACAAATTCAGTATTTGTATTCCAACATTTCCTTTCTTGTACATTATGGTAGTAGATAAGTCTTATAGTAATGTATACAACACAATAGGATAGTAACTTGACAAGGAAGCTTCAGTGTAACTGTTGTTGATAGTTTATTTCAGGTGGTATGTCCAATATATACAATATATCTATTATGTACAGTTAGAATAAAATAGTGCAAACACAAACGTTCTCAAAGGAACATATTTTGAAACTCTCTGTCTTTCAGACAAAACAAATCATTAAATACTATCCGAGTGGTGCAAGGGATAGACCCATTACCAGTAGGGGTGAAAATCATGGTATCATTACAAAACTCATAACAAAAACGATAGGAACTTCCCCTATTAAATAATGAGTCGTTCCCAGACTCTGAGAATTTGAGATCAACACAGAATCCCAGCATTACCTAGAACCTTTTGTTTTCCTACTAAACGTCCTAATATTGTGTGTAGTAAGAAAAGAGAGAGAGAGAGGGGAATAAACATTGCGTGTTCCAATTCTTGGAAAAACAATATACATGACAATAATAATAATGCTTGTAGATCATATAAGAAGATGGAAGAGTTTGTGACCAGAATAGGATTGACACTTTTATTTTATGATCTACCCACATGCGTCAATGAAAGATTAATAGTTAAGTTCATTTTTTACTCATCCACAAATTTCTAAACCCTATAGAGCATTTGTAATCACGTGACAAAAAAACCGTCTTGTTTGTTTACGTTGTCTAGTGGTGACAAATGGAAATAGGCTTAACAAGTTTGTTTTTTTTAATATCATCATTTCAACAATGTAACGTAAAAAATAGATCTATATAAAACACTGTCATGTGATGAAAATTAATATTCAAAGTTAAAATGTAATTAAATGTAAACCATTAAAAATCAATGCAATATGTTCCGTAAGTGCAGAAGATGTTGATTGTCGAAACTTTGCCTATCTTAACTTACTATCTAAAAGTAAAGCATAAGGGAGGCTGTGAAATGTTTCACAAGAGATATTGAAGAAAAAAAGCCTCCAATCTTGTTTACTTCGTGGACGGAATAGAATCACAGTTAAAAATAAAGTTAAATATAACGATTTATGCAAACAAATTCCTTAGGCCCTATATTAATATAGACACGTTAAATAACAATGTTATTCAACATATCACCATCAGGACTGATATTTACTTAGTTACGTCATCTAGAAACTAAGCCAGCCTACTCGTAAGTGGCCTATAAAAAGTGTATTTCACATAGACTACATCAAACTGAATATCTGGATATTTGCTTTTTTTTTTTCAAACACTCCTTCCCCCAATATGGAACAAATACATATGCATTTTCAGAAAACGTTTAATATATTTCTTTACATGAAGTTAATTGGACTTGACCTTTAGATTCTAGATACTGAACGTAATTATCTTTTTACTATTATTGAAAAAATAATAATAATATTTGTATAGCACTGCCAATAAAAATAATGAAAGCCTAGAGCGCATTTAACATAGAGCAACAACCAACCAGAACATGGATATAATTCTCTAGGCTGAAAAAAATATAAAGCTAATTAATAATTTAACATGAGCAAAAGGTCGACATATACAAAGGGAGATTGAGGTGGGAAAGGTTTCGAAAGAGAGAAAAATAGATAGATAGATAGATAGATACATAGATAGATACATAGATAGATAGAATGTTATCTAATAGTTAGATAGGTAGATAGATAAATAGATAGAGTTCAAAAAATCAAAATATTTCAAATATTTTTATCCCCCCCCCTCCGTTTTTTTTAAGCGCTCGAGAACAAGGGAGGCTATGAAAACAACTCCACTCAAACATAACACTACAGGAGTTAATGCCCTTGCTTCCTCCCGCCGACGTCCATTACCGTAATAGCACCGCACGGCGGTATTATAAAATTATTGTATTCGTCCAAATTAAAGGCCGTCTAATTTCCAACCTCTTTAAGACCATACTTTGTAGCGTGAAAGTTGAAATTCACTGTAGGAAACCATCGCACCCCCCACCCGCCCGTCACACCCACCCCTTTATTTAAATCACTACAATAAGGTTGCGCTATTTAACAAAAGAAAATGTTTCAATTACCTGGATTTTACATCCTGGGTTTTTCTTCCCCCAGTTCCATTTTAAGTGTTATTGTGTTTCTATGTTTTATTTTGAAATATTTTGTTTTTTCGTTTTCAGTTTTACGGTTCCTTGATTCCGGAAGTGTTGATGTCCATAACAATGAAGTGGAAACTTTTAATTTGCTGAATTCACGGCAGCCAAGCCAGTAATTTACCTGGCCAAGTTGAAGGTTTTCCGGAAGTTAGCGTGGAGAAAATGCTTCAGGTTGCTTTTTTTTTTAATGTATTTTTTTTTCTTCTTAAAAAGTGCTGCATGAGACAAAAGGGATTTGTAATCAATTTGACAGTCAGGACATTCTGTGGTTAACAGTTTTTCTCAGTTTGTATTTTGGTGGGGGGGGGGGGGGAGGGGGAAGTTTTCCTTTTCTTTCATCACTCCATTTGAACTTATTATTTTCTTTTCTTTCTCTCTCTCTCCCTCCCTCTCTCCCTCGCTCTTCCTCTCTCTCTCTGGTAGTTTATATTATTTAATTATATTTTTATACATCAGATTTGTTTTTTAACACCATGTTTTTTTTTCTTCTTAATCCCTCCGCCTCTGGATTTTCTCTCTGTTAATCTCTTTTTTTTTTTTCTTCTCTCTTTCAACCTTTCTATTCATTATTATATTTCATTTTTATTAACCCTTCCCGTACCGACCTACTTCTATCTATGCTGCCTTCAGTTCCGCTATATACGCGCCCGGGACTGTAAGGGTTAAGTAAGATTTTTCTTTCTTTGAATATTTTCATTCGTTTCCTCTTTTATTTCTATCGCTGTGTCTAACTACTTCTCTACCTCTCCGTCCCCCCCCCTCTCTCTCTCTCTCTCTTTCCCTCTTCCGCTCACTCTTTTATTTTCTATTTCTCTCTCTTCTATTCTCTCTTCCCCACTCTCTCACACTTTCTTTCTATCATTCTCTCTTTCTTTCTCTAACCCTATATTTCTATTAGCGGTTCCCTGATCACGTGTCATTTAGCCCCCCTCCCCCTCTGACGTTGTTTTTTGTTATTGTTTATCTCAACAACTTTTGGCATATTTGACCAACTAATTCTAATTAAGAAACAGTCTATTATATAACTTATTCTTCCTAACAACGTAATATCAAATTTCAAATTAAAACGTCACGTGTCTTCTTGGTATTTTTCTTCAACTGTTATGTGATTATGTGATTTATTTTCCGTCGAAATATTAAAATTCAGTCATAAAATGTTGGTCGTTGAAAAAAGGAGGCCATATTCTATTGTTTTTATGTCTGCTTATATTTAATCAACAATAGAACCTGGCCCTTTTATTTTTCAAGATAACGTTTTGCAAATATGAACTAATGTAAAATCACCACAAAATGTTTTGTTTCTATATGAATATTTTTGGGGCGTTTTAGGCAGAACACAGTTTTGTTACCCTGAGCATACTATGGCATGATGAGGCCAACCCACTTTCTGCACAGTAAGTGTACATTATTTACCCCAGATACCGGCCAGACATTTTAGTACAACTAAGGAAACACCATCAAGATTTGGACTAAAAAAAATAACCACAAAGATGTATCTTCATTTTACACTCGATACCTTCGGAACGGCGTCCAACACTCTGACGATAAATCCACAAAGTCTCACACTAAACCTTTGAAACTTCTGACATATTTTTTATTATAATAAGGGTCTATAGCTTTTGAAGTATTTTAAACATCACTTCAATGTAATCTATTCACAAGTAATTGTTTCTACAAATATGCTGTTTCATATTACTAACACATTAAACATCTAAAAGCATTTTTTTTTATCCTTACATAATTTACGCGAGACACAAAGCTTTTTTCTTTCCTTTAAGATTGAGCTGCTGTGCGTGTTTGAAAAATTAAAAAAAAAAAACTTCTGCTTCTATGTTATGGCCTGCAGGTTTTGTCGCCCGGCGAGGGCCATTTCACGGCTGGGCGCGGCCATTGACGCAGCCGGGGGCGCCCGGGGAGCAGGGTTCATTGATAACGTCAAAATACCTTTAGGTAGCAGCGGGCGGGTGGCTTCATCATTTTTTTAAAAACCGTTCGCCCTTGTCATCGCGCGTGGTGGTGTGTATGTGGTGCGCGCGCTGAAACCGGACAATTAACCCGGATGATGTAAAAAAAGAACGGCCGCTTTTGGAAGTGTGAATAGAGTTAATATTTCCAACGCATTGATCTACCACCCGCTAACCTACACTTCCTATCCATCGAATAGACACCCCCTCCATCCCTGACAACCAACCTTTGACTATGCGTTTGTTAACAACCATACGTTAACTTTTTTTTTTTTGTCAACTGCTAGGAACTGAAATACAATATATTATAGCCGACGGATGCGCGGGCGGAAACAATGTCTATTCATATCAGCGTCTTCTTAACGTACGGTAAAACCTCCATTGAATTGTCTACAGCAGGGTTCGAAATCATGCGGCACGCAGAGCCATTTTCACTGGAACACAGAAGACCCCCTCCCCCTCCTTGAAAAAAAATGCGTTTTTTTCTACCAGAAATTTAGTTCTAGAACAGGATATATTTAAATCTCATGGCTCGTTGAATGAATTAGAAATCCTACTTTTGCACACTATAATCAAAAGGTTGCCGACTCATGGTCTTCAGTAAAACTGTTGATATATATTTTAATGCACGAAATCTTTATTTTCACTTGTCGAATCGTTGGGACAGTGTAAAGGGGTGTTAAGAGTCCGTTAAAAGCTTTAAGTCCGTTAAATAGTACCGATTTTAAATGTGTTTTTCACTGGTAAAGGTGTTAATGTCAGAGTAAGTGGGTAGACTAAATTCCTATCTAGTTATGTCTTCAGCTGGTTTTTCTAAAGAGTGGCTAACTCATCTCCTGTTCCACGTTGCCAAGTCAATGCCAAGTAATTGTTTGTTGGTTTTTCGTAATAATAAAACTACATAAACCGAAGTAGAGTAAAATATCCCGTCTGACAAATTGATCCACAGTGCGGACGCAGCTTTTCAATTTATCTCTTTCTTGGATTATTTGCCCTTACTATATCATGTCTTGCGTCCCTTGTAGCCGTGGCTTTTTCCTATCAAGTTCTCTATTAAGGCTTTCAAAACATTGTAGTCATGCCATTTTCCAGTCAAGTCCTTCCTCCATATGGGCTCTTGCCTTTACTATCTGAGGACTTCTTTTCTTGTTGGTCAAATCTTTACTAAACCATTCCGTAATCAGTGCTGGTTTAATTAAATTCTTGTTTTCTATAGCTCCATTACATTTTCATTCCACCTCTTTATGACTTTATATAAAATTTCCTTTAATTAATCTTCCATTTTCTTTCTGTACAATTTTTCTTTATATTCTTTATTCTCCCTTGCTATCGCATTCATTCCTTCTTTCTCTCTCGTTCTCGCATCTTTATTATTCATTTGTTTTTTTTTATACCTTTTTTATATCTATATCTTTTTATCATATCTCCTGCTAACGCTCTCCTTTTCTTCCTTTCCTTAAATCCCCTTTCTCTCTCTCTCTCTCTGTCTCTCTCTCTGTCTTTCTCTCATACCATCTCTTTTTTTTTAATAGTACTTGCTCTCTGCGGGAGGATATCCAGTGAGCGACGTGGCCACCCCAACACATGACACGGAAGCGAACCCCAAGTTCATCTCAGTTTGACACAACTTTTTAGTGTATCGCGTGACCAATTGTGTGTCTGTGTGTGGGAGGGATTGGGAGGAGGGGGGCGAGAAAGGGGGGGGGAGTTTTGAAGGGTTGGAATACAGAAAAACAGATAACCCTTTAATCGTCAGAGCGGCGGGGCGGAGGTAAGAACTGATAACAATGTACGACTTTCAGTCTTTCTTTTTAAACTCGCTCACTAGTTAAGCTCCCCCGACCCCTTTCCTCACACTAAGGTACTCGCCGGGTCTTACCACACACACACTCGGCACCAGGGGCGTCAGCAGCAGGAGGCTGGCTAAGGGCTGCAAAGATGGGGTGGGGAGGTGTGAGGGGGGGGGGGGTTGCTGACGTGAGAAGAGGATTAAGGTGCCGTGGATTTGAAGAGATAAAACAACTTGATAACTCGATGCCAGACAAATTAGTGACACGCTGCCTGGAACCTGTCTCCACCCACATTGTACCCCCACACCCCCCCCCCTCTCTCTCTCTCGTTCTCAACACACACACATCCATAGACCGACCCGTCATGTAAAGATAAAAAGCAATTACGAATTAATAACAAAAATATGATTTAAATATGTCATAATTTAATTATATAGTTATAGTCTATAGCAATAACAAAATATGTACATGACATAATTAAATAGTAATAGTGTATCGTAAAAACAAAATATGTACATAACATGACTATATAGTTATAGCGTATGGTATAAGCAAAATGTGTGCAGACCATAGGTTAATATAATCCTATTGTCTGACTTCTGAAGCTAATAATGATAGGTTTGAATGCAAATACAATACTTCTATACATTATATTGACAGGTTTGAATATCAAGACAAGACCGTTAACCAAAGCAATTTGTTATTAAGTTCTGTATATTCACTAAAGTGGGGCATGGTCGCTGAGTGTCAGTGCGTTCGGCTTACGTACCGAATGTCCTGGGTTCAAATCGAAGGGGATGGCTGGAATTTGTTCCTGGGACTGGAAGGTGTCCCTAGTGTTTACCTAGCTCTGATGGGTACCTACCTGTCTTTAGTTGGGGGTGTAAAGTAAAGAGTGCTGGCCACACAATCCCCTAGTATGCCGTGGCTACAGAAACCGGCGAACTCTGCTTCACCGACTCTACGGATCAACATGGTCCGCCGGGATACTTTACTTAATTACTTATACTCACTAAAATACATTGACATTCTGGCAAGTTGGTCTTAGATGGATCTTAAAAAAAACTAGACGAGAACGGCGTGTCCAGAAAAGAATTTAGGACATTAGAGTCACTTAGCGATGTGGCTGGAAGTGGCTTTTCCTCTGACAGGGCAGTAACTCCATTCCTTAAATCTCCTACCCCCCCCCCCCTCACCCTTTCACTCCTACTGCCCGTTTTCTTTTTATACTCTTGGTCACCCAAATTGAATATTTTTGTGTGGCATTTTTTTTTTTTTGGGGGGGGGGGAGAGGAGTAGGGAGCTTTTTCCTAATGTTTTGATTGACATGTAATACGCTTAGTCACACGGGGGGTTCCGATATCGCCCTAGCGTTACCTCCCTAACTCTCCCCTCCCCCACTCTCTCCCTCGTGTCCAGTGTGGTTGAACGTCTGGCTATCAAGGGAAACCTTCTCCAGAGCCACTGGACTCTCTTCTTTTTTCTTTTTTTTTAAAAACTTTGACTGCTGCCAGTCGCAGTCACGCCGTCAAACGCACTGACAGGTCTGTATCCTCAACTCTGACACCCCCCACCCACTCCCCTCTGCACTCCATAGTGCCCGCCTAGACAAACGCACTAACACATGCACACGCACACTGACACTGACGTGTCCGCCCCTCCCTACTCTGGTGGGATGTAAGTCTGCTCTGTTAATAATAACGATATTTTTTTCAATGGGGATGGGACCAAGTGGGGCGATACAATAATTCATGAAGAGCCTACAAGAATCTAGACATACTCAACTGTAGAGGTTAGTTTTATTAGACGAAAATATAGATAGATAGATAGACAAATGGATAGATAAATAGATAGATAGATAGATAGATAGATAGATAGATAGATAGATGATAGATAGATAGATGATAGATAGATAGATAGATAGATAGATAGATAGATAGATAGATAGATAGATAGATAGATAGACAGATAGTTAGATAGGTAGATAGATATAATTAAGAATTATTTATGCTACAGTTTAATTCCGCGTAGTACCATCATTTATTATTGCATCTAGGACAAAGTAGTGAAAAAACTTGTAAACCTTTTCCTACATAAATCATGTAGAGGAGGACCGAAATTCGGATTCGGCTTCGGAGCCGAAAGTAAACAAATTGCCTCTTTTGGGCATAGTTTCAGTTTCGGCTGAATCCAAAAAGTTAGCTTTCGGTTTGCTTTCGGTTTAGGCCGAAACTCATATTGACTTTCGGTCATCTTGCCTAGAATATCTTGCCTTTGACATGTTTGTTTTGTTTTGTCTAACCTTGTACAAATTATGTCAAAATAATTAAATATACAAATCTTATATAAAGTTTACATTGCCTTTTAGGTTATTAAATCTTAAAGAGTATTCAATTTTCAATTTTAAATAAAATGATTTATAACACTTGAATATACACATATTAACATATTATTATATATAACATGTTAATTGTATAGTTTACTTAAATAGTACCCATAAACTAGTTATTATTACACAAATATGTGCCGTCTTTTTACTCCCTTTCTATTAACTTGCGCTGTCTGTCTGATTGTCTGATTGTCTGCTTGCAAAACTTTGCATCGATTTTTCGACCACTTCCCGTCGTCCAATCGAACTGAAACTTGGGCAGCAGACTTGTCCCGACTAACAATACATTTTTACAAATTTTCAGCATCATAGCCTTTGGAATAGTCACGAATACCTTCGACCAATTTGCGAATCGAAGAAAAAAAAATGTCTGCCTCTACCGGAAGAGACGGAATTAAACAAACTTTTCGGATATGTTCGTTTTTAGGAAAAAAAATAGAATGAAAACGACACAATATAGACGAAACAAAGCTTTTTGCGGGCCAAAGCTAGAAAAAAAAAAGGATGCGCTAAATTTTTGTGTGGAAATTCATAAGGTATGATATCACTTATATTTATTTGTTATCTATCAAATATAAATTAAATATAAACTTAGTTTACAAAGAAAGGGAGTATAATAAAAACTTTTTTTTATGGCTTAGTTTTTTCAATCTTTTGTTAGTCAATTTCGGTTTATCTTTCAGTTTTGGCCGAAGGTGTAGTTAAGATTTCGGTTTTGTGTTCTGTTTCGGCCGAAAGTCAATTTATAACTTTCGGTGTGGTTTCGTTTTCGGCCAAAACCTAAAATTTGCTTTCGGTCGGCCCCTAAAATCATGTATGAAATCTTTTAAGTAAATTATTATAATAATAATAATGTATGTTTGTAAGCGCTGCCAACGAACATAATTTAAGCTCAGGGCGCATTTAACATTGAGCAACAATCAACCAAGAACACGGATATAATTCTCTATGCTGAAAAGGAAATAAAACTAATTAGTAATTTAAAACGTTACAAACTTAGGACAAAGCAAATAAATGTAGCATTAACCGACCTAATATTAAATGAAAACAGTATGGGTAAAAAAATTTTTTAACGCAGGTCAATATTAAAATAATGTGTTTTCAAGTGTTGTTTTATTAAAGTGACGATAGAACTTGTCTGCCTGAGTTGGATGGGAAGTAGATTCCATACTTTCGGGCCAGATATTGAGAAGGCTTTCAGCCCAACGGTCGTCAGAGAGAAATGTGGCGTCTCCAGAAGCGAGGAGTCCCTGAACATGAATGTTCTTTGCTGAGCATAGGGTTTGATTAGCTCATTTCTACATCGGCATGTGCGATAGCGTATCCCTACACCAGTGGAACATCCAGGATCACAAGGTAGGGGCAAATAGTGCAAGGCTCACAACACGTGCATAATTTCTAAACTTTTTTTTTAACAAATCTTTTTTGAATGATTAAAACTTAAATTAGATTAATTATAAACAGATCAGTTTTAGAATCCAATTTTTTTTTCTGAAAAATTAAACAATCCCCAGAAATATATAACTTTTTCCACAGACTAAGATTGAACACTTGCTCTATTTTTAGAGCTTATATGTTTTTTCTTCCGTGCGCATCCAACAACGCTGTCCTATATAACTTCTACGCTCCTAAGTTTGCCTAAATGTTTCCGCTGTATACAACTTTCGATTTTAATCTCAATTTTTCATTGAGAAAATCATAGCGATTAAATAAAACGGAAGTGCACAGTACAAAGGGGAATCGGGAATTCCGAAAAGAAGTCATTCGAGTCATCAAATAGCAGAAATATTAATGCAAGCGGTCCATCTAATTATAGTCTGTGGATTTTCTTAAAAATCCTTTGTATAAGTATAAGTCTACATGTTAGTTTCTAGCTACTATTTATCTAGCAATCTATGATGATGGTTTCTGAGCAAGTCCGGACAACTCTGTTTTTGCCATTAGCCTCCCCTTTTGCCATCCTCCTCAAATTATCTTTGCCTAGTACTAATCCATACCTGACAAGCGCCTGTCAGGGCGACGGGGGCCAAGCCGCTTGATAAAATGGTCCAACGGCATCCTACTCCCCTCCCTCGCCTCTCCCTCCACCCCCACCCACCGATTCCTGCCATCCCGCAGCTTCAATTTTCTCTACTTTTTCATCCTCCTTTCTCTCTCTCTCTCTCTGAGTCTGTCTTTCTCTCCCTTTAATTTTCTTTGAGTTAGCCATAAGCCCATATATCTTCCACTTTTACCAACCCTCTCTTCTTTCTATCCATCAGACATAGCTCGGGACTTAGAGAAACACATAGATCTAAAGTGGATGATACGTAGACTAAAGAGAAAGAGAGAGAGAGAGAGAAAGAGCGAGAGAGAGAAATTTGACTAATGTGGGGTTTTGTTTGTTTGTGTGTAAAAGCGAGAAAGAGAGTGAGATCAAATGAGAAAGAAATTGAAAGAGAGCGAGAGTGAAAAAAAATAGAGAAAGGAAAGAAAGAGAGAAAATGAAAGAGAGAGAAAGCGAAAAAGAGAGAGACAAAGAGAAAGAAAAAGGGGAGAAGGGAAAGAGAGAAAAGGAGAGAGAAAAAGAAATAGAGAGATCGAACAAAGAGAAAGAGAAAGAAATGAAAGCATAAAGAGAAAGAGAGATAAATGGACTGAAATGGAAAGAGAAATAGAGAAAACGAAAATGAAAGAAGGCAATTGAAAAAGAGAAAGAAAGAGAAGGAGAACGAGAAAGAAAGAGAAAGGAAAGATGGTAAGAGAAGGTGAAAGAAAAGAAAACTGAAATAGAGAAATTAATTTTTTTTTTAAAGAAAGAAAAAAAAGAGAAAGATTAAGAAAGAGAGAAATAGAAAGAGACAGAGAGAGAAAGAAATAAACTTTGTGTGTGTATGTGAGAGTGAGAGAATGCGTAAACTACCATTCAGTATTCTATCGTGCTAAGTGCATATTCGCTGTCAGCAGGGGCGAATACTTTTAGGGATTGATTTATTGATGCGAGCCTCTCACCCATTCCTCCCCCACTCCTCACTCCTCACACATTCCCCCCCCCCCACACACACACACACTCACACACACCTAGATAAACACTGGAACATCAAAGCACCAAAACACCAAAACTAAAGCAATAGCAAAAAGTGTATGCATGCAAAAAAAAAAAAGTTTATTAGCCACACAATGCCATTGGCGAATCTCGCTCATATTTTCTTTATAAATATCCTTGGTATGCTCACCTCACAAACTGTGAGTATGGTCGTGCCGAAGCAGAAAGTTGCCATGACGATATACTCTGTTCGAATCCCCCGACAAGCTTCGGTGATGGCCTGCCAGCCTCTAACCGCCTACCCCTAACCGTGTCTGAAACCTGTCCCCACCCTACCCTTCCCCCAATTTTCACCAAAGTATTACTTTGACCCGAAGGCTTTGATATGTAATTATTTTTGTTTGCCAGACTGGCATTGTGCTAACCACACTATCCATTTGTGGTCTTTGTCATGTTGTGCTTAACGTCACAATTGATAGGAAGTTTTCCGTAAACTATCATTGTTGTCTGTATGTTTTCAAAAGTGGTCTCGTTTTACGTAAAGCGGAATTTACCGATCTTGGCCGAAAATTGGCGAAGTAAAACCATCACTTGAAATAAGAGTCGATGACTCGTTTTGAATTAATTTAAGTAAGGCGTAAAATTGTAGTAACATTAAGTGAAAATTTGAAACAAATTTATTGGAAAGAAGCTTTATTACCAGTATTGTGTTCTCATTGTTATTTAAATAGAGGTAATTTTAAAGAAATGTTAAAACCATAGATTCATAAATGTTTAGTTGAAAATATTTTTTAAAAGGTTATCTATTCATGTAGATAGATAGATAGATAGATAGATAGATAGATAGATAGATAGATAAATAGATAGATAGATAGATAGATAGATAGATAGATAGATAGATAGATAGATAGATAGATAGATAGATAGATAGATAGATAGATAGATAGATAGATAGATAGATAGATAGATAGATAGATAGATAGATAGATAGATAGATAGATAGATAGATAGATAGATAGATAGATAGATAGATAGATAGATAGATAGATAGATAGATAGATAGATAGATAGATAGATAGATAGATAGATAGATAGATAGATAGATAGATAGATAGATAGATAGATAGATAGATAGATAGATAGATAGATAGATAGATAGATAGATAGATAGATAGATAGATAGATAGATAGATAGATAGATAGATAGATAGATAGATAGAAAGATAGATAGATAGATCATAGACTGACTATGAGACAGACTTTAGTGCACAAAACCCATTCTCGAATTGGAAACCGCGTGTGAAAAGCACTGTTTGACCAAAATGCAAATTTCGGGGTACCGTCCCCCACCTCCCCCATACCCTTCAACCTCTGGTCGCGCACAACGAGTGGCCCTCTTATACATGTTTTGT
This sequence comes from Anisus vortex, assembly GCA_949126835.1. Taxonomy (NCBI): domain Eukaryota; kingdom Metazoa; phylum Mollusca; class Gastropoda; family Planorbidae; genus Anisus; species Anisus vortex. Next base: position 3,951,607 of record OX421499.1, read on the forward strand.
GGGAGGGTCAACCACTCGAGTGGCCGCGGTCCTCGGTTCCCGCCGTCACGGGCCCCCACCGCTGTTCAATTACGAGAGATAATGCTCCGAAGTGTTTTCGACAACTCCCGTAGCTATTGTCGGATGTTTGGCGTAGGAATACACGAAAACTTTCAGGGGAACTTTTTTCATTACATATTTTTTTAAACATACAACGGCGCGTAAAGGAGGGAGGGGGGGGGACTTTTTTCTCCTTTTCTCTCATCCGCTGAATACGAAATGAAATGATTGAATGTATAGAGAGGGAAATGTGTGGGGTTGGGTGGGGGGATTAGGCCCCTTTTCAGAAGGACATTGTATTGCTACGGATTTAACTGTTAATTTTATGTAGCCTACAAGGCGGGGAGAAGGGGGAAGGTTATGAGAACGATGATCAGGAGGGTGTTCAGTTTGCAAAAGATCAGGTGGGGCGCGAACAGGTGCGCTCGTGGATTCAACGGTGGAAGGTGGCGCAGTCGTTTCGATGTGTTTGCTTTGGAATTTCATTAGCTGTTTGGAGTTTGTTGGAGTTTGAATATCTTTACTTTATATGTGTGCGTGTGTGTGTATGAGTGTGTGTGTGTATGAGTATGGGTGTGGGGGTGTGAATGTATGAGTGTGTGTGAGTGTGTGTGAGTGTGTGTGTGTGTGTGGGTGGGTGTGTGTGTGAGTGTGGGTGTCTGTATGACGAGCGCTTGAGTCTCCACTCCAGCGGTAATGTGGATCTTGAGATTTAAATGTCTTGTTACGGTGCCCATCTACCGTTAAGATAAGAGAGACAGGGGAAAGAGAGAAAGAGAGAGAGTGTGTAGAGAGAGAGAGAGAGAAAAAGAGGGTAGCGTGCCCAATTTAAAATGTAAGAGGACTATTAAACCATTTTGACCGGCTTGGGGGTCGAATGGGTGGGGTTGGGAGAGGGGGTGCCGACTACGTCTGCTTAGCTCTACTTTATTTGAGTGCCAGCTTATGAGAGTCTTTTGAGTCACCTTCTTTGTCCTTTCATATATATATCATATCATATCATATCATATCATATCATATCATATCATATCATATATATATAAATCTCAAAAGGAATATGTATGTGGCTGGCTGGCTGGCTGGGTATGTACATACCGCATAATCTTTTTAAATACTGGACATAAAAACGTGAAATTTGCTACAAATATTCTTTGCGTTACGGCGGTGAACACTGTCAAGGTTTAAAAAAAATTTAAATGACCGCAGTGGTCAGTTTGGTCAAAAAACGCGAATAAAACGACATATTTTGGGTTCATGTTAAAATTGCCGTTCCAACTTTTTATAGTTTTTCGATCGATCGCGCTAAAAAAATAAAAAAAAGGATGGCGTTGAGATTTTTTTCAGGATGACGTCATCAAAGTTTGCGCAGAGATAGCTAGCCGGCTTTTCGTTATAACGTCATCAAATTTTGCGTATTCATTTAAAATTAACTTTGCTTCAATGTTTGCTAATGTATTTTATGAATGAATATAACAAAATATATTCACGTTTTAATTCGTGTCGTATACGAAATATAAGCTTTTGTAGTTGTTGCGTGCAATCTCATTATAACTGCTTGAGTAGTAAGAGTGTATGTAAACATAACTTTTAGCTTTTTCAATTCGTTTGAAGCGGGCGTATACGCATTAAAATCTTTCTAGCGGGAAATATTTCACGTTTCAATTCGTTTCTAGCGGGCAATATTTCACGTTTCAATTCGTTTCTAGCGGGCAATATTTCACGTTGCAGTTCGTTTCGGTTGTAACGGGCGTACAAAATGTCATTCACATTTAAATTTGTGACGTATACATCGATAAACTTTTTACCGGGCAAGGTTTTATTAATTGCCGTATATATTAACTGTGTAGCGGGCAATCTCATTATAACTCCATGGGTAGATAAAGTGTATGTAAAATATCATTATGCGATTACATTGAACAAAATTTTTTTTTTTAAAGTTTCTTCTTTGTTTCTTATTGGTTTCATTTGTTATTGTTTTACATGTTGAATAGAAAAATTAATTCTAAGTTTGCTTCCAAAGCAACAATAAAAAAATAAATAGCAAATAACAAAAACAACACAACATAGGTCTGCGACTTAATGTTTGTCGTAAAAAAATATATCAAACAATCATTTTTTTTTAAATAAAAGTACTGTCGAATGTTCTTTATCAATGAATAGAACAAAATATATTCACGTTATAATTTGCGTCGTAATTTATAGCGGGCAATTTTTTAACTGTTATAATGGGTAATGGGTAATGATTTTAACGGGTAATTTATGTTGTAGCGGGCAAATAAAAAATTACCTCACGTTTAAATTCGTGTCGTAGGTCGTGCGGGCAATATCATTATAACTGCTTGAGTAGTTAGAGTGTATGTAAACATAACTTTTAGCCGGTTCGGAGGACCGGGCACATACCGGCTTGTATATATATAAATCTCAAAAGGAATATGTGGCTGGCTGGGTATGTACATACCGCATAATCTTTTTAAATACTGGACATAAAAACGTGAAATTTGCTACAAATATTCTTTGCGTTACGGCGGTGAACACTGTCAAGGTTTTAAAAAAATTAAAATGACCGCAGTGGTCAGTTTGGTCAAAAAACGCGAATAAAACGACATATTTTGGGTTCATGTTAAAATTGCCGTTCCAACTTTTTATAGTTTTTCGATCGATCGCGCTAAAAAAATAAAAAAAAGGATGGCGTTGAGATTTTTTTCAGGATGACGTCATCAAAGTTTGCGCAGAGATAGCTAGCCGGCTTTTCGTTATGACGTCATCAAATTTTGCGTATTCATTTAAAATTAACTTTGCTTCAACCTTTGCTAATGTACTTTATGAATGAATAGAACAAAATATATTCACGTTTTAATTTGCGTCGTAATTTATAGCGGGATATTTTTAAATTGTTATAATGGGTAATGATTAATGGTTTGAATGGGTATCTTACGTTGTATCTGGGAAATACAAAATTCCTTCACGTTTTTATTCGTGTTGTATGTGTCCACAGAATAGGTATAAAACAGAATGCGCAATCGCATTTTATTTCTGTTTTGGGCAGTAATACCGACGCCATACTAAGCCTATTTAAACGCAGTGGTCCTGGTTACACTCTATATTTATGCTTATTTAGCCTACAACGTCCTTTTCTTCAAATCTACAAGTTTGAACACCCAAAGCTGATAGTTCAGGCAAAATGTGCATAAACGGTTGTGTAATAAACTACAACAATGATGCGAAAACGACTGATTATCGTAAAAAAAAACATGTCAAACTGCATGGCTTTCCTGACTCCATAAAGGATAAACAACGGCATAAACAACCTCATATTAACTCATTATGAATTATATGCCTATTTCCCTTCATAATTTTAAAAGTTTATTTTGGTTTAAAAAGTATATATTTATGTACCGGTAGCCGTAGCAATTTAGTTACCGGTACCGAGCTACGTCTAAGCCATTTTTTTTCAAATCAGTACCGGGTAATAAATATTTTTACATCATATTGGCCTAATCCTATAATGTTGAAAACAAAATGGGTAATTAAGTCAAATTTATATAAAAGTAAGCCTATAATGAAAGATAATGTAGGCCCTATATATATTGTATATATTTATGGCAGACGTAGATATCCTTTCTCATTTTATTATAGTAGCGTCTCTATCGACCGCTGCATTGCGGAAAATGGTAACTTTCAGTGACTGCGTATATAGAGATTGTGCATTCTGTTCTATACCTATTCTGTGTATACGTCTTATAAACTTTGTAGCGGGAAATTTTTCAATTGCCAGGCAATGTTTAAATTGTCGAGCTCAACGTTTTAAAGTTTTAATTTGTATCGTATACGTCTTATAAACTATGTAGTGGGAAATTTTTATATTGCCGGGCAATGTTTGAATTTGCCAGACCAACTTTTTAAAGTTTTAATTCATGTCGTATACGTTGTATAAACTATGATTCATATCGGTTTCAGTTGTTATTGTTTTTCCTGTTGAATTTAAAATTTAATTTTAAGTTTGCTTCCAAAGCAACAATAAATAAATAGCAAATATCACCAACAAAAAAACACACAAAAAAAAAATATTGATCTACGACTAATGTTGTAGAAAAAAAAAATCAAACAATCATTTTTGAATTAACAGTACTTTTTAAAAGACATGTGAGTTCTATTTTACAGAAAGAGTTTAATTACCCAATAAACTCACAAAATTCGATCATAGTGGTCATACTTTGAGCAAGAAATAAAAAAAAATTATTATTATTTGTTTTTCCTTTTTAGTTGTATATTGAATTGGTGTATAATAAAGTGTGCAAAACAAAAATAAATTTAAAAAATACTGACCACAAAAAAAAAAACATACTACTTTATGTATGTTGCAAAAACAAAACTAAAAAACTATAATGTGTCAAGCATATTCTAAAAAAAAGCCCGTTCGAAGAATCGGGCACATAACGGCTTGTATATATATAAATCTCAAAAGGAATATGTATGTATGTATGTGGCTGGCTGGCTGGCTGGCTGGCTGGCTGGGTATGTACATACCGCATAATCTTTTTAAATACTGGACATAAAAACGTGAAATTTGCTACAAATATTCTTTGCGTTACGGCGGTGAACACTGTCAAGGTTTTAACAAAATTAAAATGACCGCAGTGGTCAGTTTGGTCAAAAAACGTGAAAAAAACACAACTTTTGATTCACATTGTCTTTGCCAGTACAACTTTTTATAGTTTTTCGTCACAAAGTTAGAAAAAAAAAGGATGCGCTGAGATTATTTTTATGACGTCATCAATCTTTGCGCATGGATTTTATAGCAATGAAGGGACATTTTTCATTCATGTTTAAATTGACGTCATCAAACTATGTGCATGGATTTTATTATCTCAACTCAATGACGGGAACAAATTTTCTTCATGTTTAAATTGTCTACGTGCCGTAAACAACATAAATTCTTTACACTACCAATACTGTAGTTGATTTTCTTAATCTATCACTACTTTAATACTTTACACTGTGAATACATGACTTAAAGCTAATTAATAATTTAAAACTTTACAAACATAGGACAAAGCAAATAGATTTAGCATTTTTTTTTCTGTTTCGGGAAGTAATACCGACGCCTTACTAAGCTTATTTAAACGCAGTGGTCCTGGTTACACTCTATATTTAAGCTTATAATTATATGGCGTCATCAAATTTTGCGTATTTATGCGTTTAAGAAGGGAACAAAATTTTGTTTTAATTTGCGTCGTAATTTGTAGAATGCAATATTTAAATGGTTTAAGTAAAAAAATTAAGTTACCGGAAAATACTTTATCCCCGCTTAAGACAATTGCTTATAACTCCATGGGTTATTTTATCCAGTTCCGAGAACTGGGCACCTTTAGGCTTATCGCCTTGGTAACGGCCATTGTTTTAATTACCGGGCAATGTTTAAATTACCGGGCAATGTTTATAATACCAGGCAATGTTTAAATTACCGGGCAATGTTTAAATTACCGGGCAATGTTTATAATACCGGACAATGTTTAAATTACCGGGCAATGTTTAAATTACCGGGCAATGTTTATAATACTGGGCAATGTTTATAATACCGGGCAATGTTTAAATTACTTGGCAATGTTTATAATACCGGGCAATGTTTATAATACCGGGCAATGTTTATAATACCGGGCAATGTTTAAATTACCAGGCAATGTTTAAATTACCGGGCAATGTTTAATTTGCCGGGCAATGTTCAAATTGCCGGAACTAAATTTTTAAAGTTTTAATTCGTGTCGTATACATTTTATAAACATTATTTCATTAGGGTTTCATTTGTTATTGTTTTACATGTTGAATAGAAAAATTAATTCTAAGTTTGCTTCCAAAGCAACAATAAATAAATAAATAGCAAAAAAACAAAAACAACACAACATAGGTCTGCGACTTAATGTTTGTCGTAAAAAAAATATATCAAACAATCATTAAAAAAAAAAAAGTAGTGTCGAATGTTCTTAATCAATGAATAGAACAAAATATATTCATGTTTTAATTTGCGTCGTAATTTATAGCGGGCAATTTTGTAATTGTTATAATGGGTGATGAGTAATGATTTTAACGGGTAATTCATGTTGTAGCGGGCAAATAAAAAATTACCTCACGTTTAAATTCGTGTCGTAGGTCATGCGGGCAATCTCATTATAACTGCCTGAGTAGTTAGAGTGTATGTAAACATAACTTTTAGCCGGTTCGGAGGACCGGGCACATAACGGCTTGTATATATATAAATCTCAAAAGGAATATGTGGCTGGCTGGCTGGCTGGCTGGCTGGCTGGCTGGCTGGGTATGTACATACCGCATAATCTTTTTAAATACTGGACATAAAAACGTGAAATTTGCTACAAATATTCTTTGCGTTACGGCGGTGAACACTGTCAAGGTTTAAAAAAAATTAAAATGACCGCAGTGGTCAGTTTGGTCAAAAAACGCGAAAAAAACACAACTTTTGATTCACATTGTCTTTGCCAGTACAACTTTTTATAGTTTTTCGTCACAAAGTTAGAAAAAAAAGGATGCGCTGAGATTATTTTTATGACGTCATCAATCTTTGCGCATGGATTTTATAGCAATGAAGGGACATTTTTCATTCATGTTTAAATTGACGTCATCAAACTATGTGCATGGATTTTATTATCTCAACTCAATGACGGGAACAAATTTTCTTCATGTTTAAATTGTCTACGTGCCGTAAACAACATAAATTCTTTACACTACCAATACTGTAGTTGATTTTCTTAATCTATCACTACTTTAATACTTTACACTGTGAATACATGACTTAAAGCTAATTAATAATTTAAAACTTTACAAACATAGCACAAAGCAAATAGATTTAGCATTTTTTTTTCTGTTTCGGGAAGTAATACCGACGCCTTACTAAGCTTATTTAAACGCAGTGGTCCTGGTTACACTCTATATTTAAGCTTATAATTATATGGCGTCATCAAATTTTGCGTATTTATGCGTTTAAGGAGGGAACAAAATTTTGTTTTAATTTGCGTCGTTATTTGTGGAATGCAATATTTAAATGGTATAAGTTACCGGAAAATACTTTATCCCCGCTTAAGACTATTGTTTATAACTCCATGGGTTATTTTATCCAGTTCCGAGAACTGGGCACCTTTAGGCTTATCGCCTAGGTAACGGCCATTGTTTAAATTACCGGGCAATGTTTAAATTACCGGGCAATGTTTATAATACCGGGCAATGTTTATAATACCGGGCAATGTTTAAATTACCGGGCAATGTTTAAATTACCGGGCAATGTTTATATTACCGGGCAATGTTTATAATACCGGGCAATGTTTAAATTACCGGGCAATGTTTAAATTACCGGGCAATGTTTAAATTACCGGGCAATGTTTATAATACCGGGCAATGTTTATAATACCGGGCAATGTTTATAATACCGGGCAATGTTTAAATTACCGTGCAATGTTTAAATTACCGGGCAATGTTTAATTTGCCGGGCAATGTTCAAATTGCCGGAACTAAATTTTTAAAGTTTTAATTCGTGTCGTATACGTTTTATAAACATTATTTCATAAGGGTTTCATTTGTTATTGTTTTACATGTTGAATAGAAAATTTAATTCTAAGTTTGCTTCCAAAGCAACAATAAATAAATAAATAGCAAATAAACAAAAACAACACAACATAGGTCTGCGACTTAATGTTTGTCGTAAAAAATATATCAAACAATCATTAAAAAAAAAAAAGTACTGTCAAATGTTCTTAATCAATGAATAGAACAAAATATATTCATGTTTTAATTTGCGTCGTAATTTATAGCGGGCAATTTTGTAATTGTTATAATGGGTGATGAGTAATGATTTTAACGGGTAATTCATGTTGTAGCGGGCAAATAAAAAATTACCTCACGTTTAAATTCGTGTCGTAGGTCATGCGGGCAATCTCATTATAACTGCCTGAGTAGTTAGAGTGTATGTAAACATAACTTTTAGCCGGTTCGGAGGACCGGGCACATAATCGGCTAGTATATATATAAATCTCAAAAGGAATATGTATGTATGTGGCTGGCTGGCTGGCTGGCTGGCTGGCTGGGTATGTACATACCGCATAATCTTTTTAAATACTGGACATAAAAACGTGAAATTTGCTACAAATATTCTTTGCGTTACGGCGGTGAACACTGTCAAGGTTTTAACAAAATTAAAATGACCGCAGTGGTCAGTTTGGTCAAAAAACGCGAATAAAACGACATATTATGGGTTCATGTTGAATTTGCCGTTCCAACTTTTTATAGTTTTTCGATCGATCGCGCTAAGAAAATAAAAAAAAGGATGGCGTTGAGATTTTTTTCAGGATGACGTCATCAAAGTTTGCGCAGGGATAGCTGGTTGTCTTTTTTTTTTATGGCGTCATCGAATTTTGCGTATTCATTTTAATTAACTTCGCTTCAACCTTTGCTAATGTACTTTATGAATGAATAGAACAAAATATATTCACGTTTTAATTTGCGTCGTAATTTAAAGCGGGATATTTTTAAATTGTTATAATGGGTAATGATTAATGGTTTTAATGGTTATCTTAAGTTGTATCTGGCAAATAAAAAATTCCTTCACGTTTTTATTCGTGTTGTATATGTTCACAGAATAGGTATAAAACAGAATGCGCAATCGCATTTTATTTCTGTTTCGGGAAGTAATACCGACGCCTTACTAAGCTTATTTAAACGCAGTGGTCCTGGTTACACTCTATATTTAAGCTTATAATTATATGGCGTCATCAAATTTTGCGCATTTATGCGTTTAAGAAGGGAACAAAATTTTGTTTTAATTTGCGTCGTTATTTGTGGAATGCAATATTTAAATGGTTTAAGTTATCGGAAAATACTTTATCCCCGCTTAAGACTATTGTTTATAACTCCATGGGTTATTTTATCAAGTTCCGAGAACTGGGCACCTTTAGGCTTATCGCCTAGGTAACGGCCATTGTTTAAATTACCGGGCAATGTTTAAATTACCGGGCAATGTTTATAATACCGGGCAATGTTTATAATACCGGGCAATGTTTAAATTACCGGGCAATGTTTAAATTACCGGGCAATGTTTATAATACCGGGCAATGTTTATAATACCGGGCAATGTTTAAATTACCGGGCAATGTTTAAATTACCGGGCAATGTTTAAATTACCGGGCAATGTTTATAATACCGGGCAATGTTTATAATACCGGGCAATGTTTAAATTACCGGGCAATGTTTAAATTACCGGGCAATGTTTATAATACCGGGCAATGTTTATAATACCGGGCAATGTTTAAATTACCGGGCAATGTTTAAATTACCGGGTAATGTTTAATTTGCCGGGCAATGTTCAAATTGCCGGAACTAAATTTTTAAAGATTTAATTCGTGTCGTATACGTTTTATAAACATTATTTCATAAGGGTTTCATTTGTTATTGTTTTACATGTTGAATAGAAAATTTAATTCTAAGTTTGCTTCCAAAGCAACAATAAATAAATAAATAGCAAATAAACAAAAACAACACAACATAGGTCTGCGACTTAATGTTTGTCGTAAAAAAAATATATCAAACAATCATTAAAAAAAAAAAAGTAATGTCGAATGTTCTTAATCAATGAATAGAACAAAATATATTCATGTTTTAATTTGCGTCGTAATTTATATCGGGCAATTTTGTAATTGTTACAATGGGTGATGAGTAATGATTTTAACGGGTAATTCATGTTGTAGCGGGCAAATAAAAAATTACCTCACGTTTAAATTCGTGTCGTAGGTCATGCGGGCAATCTCATTATAACTGCCTGAGTAGTTAGAGTGTATGTAAACATAACTTTTAGCCGGTTCGGAGGACCGGGCACATAACGGCTTGTATATATATAAATCTCAAAAGGAATATGTGGCTGGCTGGCTGGCTGGCTGGCTGGCTGGCTGGCTGGGTATGTACATACCGCATAATCTTTTTAAATACTGGACATAAAAACGTAAATTTTGCTACAAATATTCTTTGCGTTACGGCGGTGAACACTGTCAAGGTTTTAAAAAAAATAAAATGACCGCAGTGGTCAGTTTGGTCAAAAAACGCGAAAAAAACACAACTTTTGATTCACATTGTCTTTGCCAGTACAACTTTTTATAGTTTTTCGTCACAAAGTTAGAAAAAAAAGGATGCGCTGAGATTATTTTTATGACGTCATCAATCTTTGCGCATGGATTTTATAGCAATGAAGGGACATTTTTCATTCATGTTTAAATTGACGTCATCAAACTATGTGCATGGATTTTATTATCTCAACTCAATGACGGGAACAAATTTTCTTCATGTTTAAATTGCCTACGTGCCGTAAACAACATAAATTCTTTACACTACCAATACTGTAGTTGATTTTCTTAATCTATCACTACTTTAATACATTACACTGTGAATACATGACTTAAAGTTAATTAATAATTTAAAACTTTACAAACATAGGACAAAGCAAATAGATTTAGCATTTTTTTTCTGTTTCGGGAAGTAATACCGACGCCTCACTAAGCTTATTTAAACGCAGTGGTCCTGGTTACACTCTATATTTAAGCTTATAATTATATGGCTGCATCAAATTTTGCGTATTTATGCGTTTAAGAAGGGAATAAAATTTTGTTTTAATTTGCGTCGTAATTTGTAGAATGCAATATTTAAATGGTTTAATATCCGAAAAATACTTTATCCCAGCTTAAGACTATTGCTTATAACTGCATGGGTTATTTTATCCAGTTCCGAGAACTGGGCACCTTTAGGCTTATCGCCTTGGTAACGGCCATTGTTTAAATTACCGGGCAATGTTTAAATTACCGGGCAATGTTTAAATTACCGGGCAATGTTTAAATTACCGGGCAATGTTTATAATACCGGGCAATGTTTAAATTACCGGGCAATGTTTAAATTACCGGGCAATGTTTAAATTACCGGGCGATGTTTAAATTACCGGGCAATGTTTAAATTACCGGGCAATGTTTAAATTACCGGGCAATGTTTATATTACCGGGCAATGTTTATAATACCGGGCAATGTTTAAATTACCGGGCAATGTTTATAATACCGGGCAATGTTTAAATTACCGGGCAATGTTTAAATTACCGGGCAATGTTTAAATTACCGGGCAACGTTTATAATACCGGGCAATGTTTAAATTACCGGGCAATGTTTAAATTACCGGGCAAAGTTTAAATTACCGGGCAATGTTTATATTACCGGGCAATGTTTAATTTGCCGGGCAATGTTCAAATTGCCGGAACTAACTTTTTAAAGTTTTAATTCCTGTCGTATACGTTTTATAAACATTATTTCATATGGGTTTCATTTGTTATTGTTTTACATGTTGAATAGAAAATTTAATTCTATGTTTGCTTCCAAAGCAACAATAAATAAATAAATAGCAAATAAATAAGAACAACACAACATAGGTCTGCGACTTAATGTTTGTCGTAAAAAAATATATCAAACAATCATTAAAAAAAAATAAAAGTACTGTCGAATGTTCTTTATCAATGAATAGAACAAAATATATATTTATGTTTTAATTTGCGTCGTAATTTATAGCGGGCAATTTTGTAATTGTTATAATGGGTGATGAGTAATGATTTTAACGGGTAATTCATGTTGTAGCGGGCAAATAAAAAATTACCTCACGTTTAAATTCGTGTCGTAGGTCATGCGGGCAATCTCATTATAACTGCCTGAGTAGTTAGAGTGTATGTAAACATAACTTTTAGCCGGTTCGGAGGACCGGGCACATAACGGCTTGTATATATATAAATCTCAAAAGGAATATGTGGCTGGCTGGCTGGCTGGCTGGCTGGGTATGTACATACCGCATAATCTTTTTAAATACTGTACATAAAAACGTGAAATTTGCTACAAATATTCTTTGCGTTACGGCGGTGAACACTGTCAAGGTTTTAAAAAAATTAAAATGACCGCAGTGGTCAGTTTGGTAAAAAAACGCGAATAAAACGACATATTTTGGGTTCATGTTAAAATTGCCGTTCCAACTTTTTATAGTTTTTCGATCGATCGCGCTAAAAAATAAAAAAAAAGGATGGCGTTGAGATTTTTTTCAGGATGACGTCATCAAAGTTTGCGCAGAGATAGCTAGCCGGCTTTTCGTTATGACGTCATCAAATTTTGCGTATTCATTTAAAATTAACTTTGCTTCAACCTTTGCTAATGTACTTTATGAATGAATAGAACAAAATATATTCACGTTTTAATTTGCGTCGTAATTTATAGCGGGATATTTTTAAATTGTTATAATGGGTAATGATTAATGGTTTTAATGGGTATCTTACGTTGTATCTGGCAAATACAAAATTCCTTCACGTTTTTATTCGTGTTGCATATGTCCACAGAATAGGTATAAAACAGAATGCGCAATCGCATTTTATTTCTGTTTTGGGCAATAATACCGACGCCATACTAAGCCTATTTAAACGCAGTGGTCCTGGTTACACTCTATATTTATGCTTATTTAGCCTACAGCGTCTTTTTCTTCCAATTTACAAGTTCGAACACCCAAAGCTAATATTTCAGGCAAAATGTGCATAAACGGTTGTGTAATAAACTACAACAATGATGCGAAAACGACTGATTATCGTAAAAAAGAGCATGTCAAACTGCATGGCTTTCCTGACTCCATAAAGGATAAACAACAGCATAAACAAGCTCATATTAACTCATTATGAATTATATGTCTATTTCCCTTCATAATTTTAAAAGTTTATTTTGGTTTAAAAAGTATATATATTTATGTACCGGTAGCCGCAGCAATTTAGTTACCGGTACCGAGCTACGTCTAAACCATTTTTTTTTCAAATCAGTACCGGGTAATAAATATTTTTACATCATATTGGCCTAATCATATAATGTTCAAAACAAAATGGGTAATTAAGTCAAATTTATATAAAAGTAAATCTATAATGAAAGATAATGTAGGCCCTATATATATTGTATATATTTATGGCAGACGTAGATATCCTTTCACATTTTACTATAGTAGCGTCACTAGCGACCGCTGCATTACGGAATATGGTAACTTTTAGTGACTGCGTATATAGGGATTGTGCATTCTGTTCTATACCTATTCTGTGTATACGTCTTATAAACTTTGTAGCGGGAAATTTTTCAATTGCCAGGCAATGTTTAAATTGCCGAGCTCAACGTTTTAAAGTTTTAATTTGTATCGTATACGTCTTATAAACTATGTAGCGGGAAATTTTTATATTGCCGGGCAATGTTTTAATTTGCCGGACCAACTTTTTAAAGTTTTAATTCATGTCGTATACGTTGTATAAACTATGATTCATATCGGTTTCAGTTGTTATTGTTTTTCCTGTTGAATTTAAAATTTAATTCTAAGTTTGCTTCCAAAGCAACAATAAATAAATAGCAAATAACACCAACAAAAACAAAAAAACAACAAAAAAAAAATATTGATCTACGACTAATGTTGTAGCAAAAAAATATATCAAACAATCATTTTCGAATTAACAGTACTTTTGAAAAGACATGTGAGCTCTGTTTTACAGAAAGAGTTTAATTACCCAATAAACTCACAAAATTCGATCATAGTGGTCATACTTTGAGCAAGAAATAAAAAAATATTATTATTATTTGTTTTTCCTTTTTAGTTGTATATTGAATTGGTGTATAATAAAGTGTGCAAAACAAAAATAAATTAAAAAAATACTGACCACAAAAAAAAAACATACTACTTTATGTATGTTGCAAAAACATAACTAAAAAACTATAATGTGTCAAGCATATTCTAAAAAAAAAGCCCGTTCGAAGAATCGGGCACATAACGGCTTGTATATATATAAATCTCAAAAGGAATATGTATGTATGTATGTATGTGGCTGGCTATGTACATACCGCATAATCTTTTTAAATACTGGACATAAAAACGTGAAATTTGCTACAAATATTCTTTGCGTTACGGCGGTGAACACTGTCAAGGTTTAAAAAAAAATTAAAATGACCGCAGTGGTCAGTTTGGTCAAAAAACGCGAAAAAAACACAACTTTTGATTCACATTGTCTTTGCCAGTACAACTTTTTATAGTTTTTCGTCACAAAGTTAGAAAAAAAAAGGATGCGCTGAGATTATTTTTATGACGTCATCAATCTTTGCGCATGGATTTTATAGCAATGAAGGGACATTTTTCATTCATGTTTAAATTGACGTCATCAAACTATGTGCATGGATTTTATTATCTCAACTCAATGACGGGAACAAATTTTTCTTCATGTTTAAATTGTCTACGTGCCGTAAACAACATAAATTCTTTACACTACCAATACTGTAGTTGATTTTCTTAATCTATCACTACTTTAATACTTTACACTGTGAATACATGACTTAAAGCTAATTAATAATTTAAAACTTTACAAGCATAGGACAAAGCAAATAGATTTAGCATTTTTTTTCTGTTTCGGGAAGTAATACCGACGCCTTACTAAGCTTATTTAAACGCAGTGGTCCTGGTTACACTCTATATTTAAGCTTATAATTATATGGCGTCATCAAATTTTGCGTATTTATGCGTTTAAGAAGGGAACAAAATTTTGTTTTAATTTGCGTCGTTATTTGTGGAATGCAATATTTAAATGGTATAAGTTACCGGAAAATACTTTATCCCCGCTTAAGACTATTGTTTATAACTCCATGGGTTATTTTATCCAGTTCCGAGAACTGGGCACCTTTAGGCTTATCACCTAGGTAACGGCCATTGTTTAAATTACCGGGCAATGTTTAAATTACCGGGCAATGTTTATAATACCGGGCAATGTTTATAATACCGGGCAATGTTTAAATTACCGGGCAATGTTTAAATTACCGGGCAATGTTTAAATTACCGGGCAATGTTTATATTACCGGGCAATGTTTAATTTGCCGGGCAATGTTCAAATTGCCGGAACTAAAATTTTAAAGTTTTAATTCGTGTCGTATACGTTTTATAAACATTATTTCATATGGGTTTCAATTGTTATTGTTTTACATGTTGAATAGAAAATTTAATTCTAAGTTTGCTTCCAAAGCAACAATAAATAAATAAATAGCAAATAAACAAAAACAACACAACATAGGTCTGCGACTTAATGTTTGTCGTAAAAAATATATCAAACAATCATTAAAAAAAAAAAAAGTACTGTCGAATGTTCTTAATCAATGAATAGAACAAAATATATTCATGTTTTAATTTGCGTCGTAATTTATAGCGGGCAATTTTGTAATTGTTATAATGGGTGATGAGTAATGATTTTAACGGGTAATTCATGTTGTAGCGGGAAAATAAAAAATTACCTTACGTTTAAATTCGTTTCGTAGGTCATGCGGGCAATCTCATTATAACTGCCTGAGTAGTTAGAGTGTATGTAAACATAACTTTTAGCCGGTTCGGAGGACCGGGCACATAATCGGCTAGTATATATATAAATCTCAAAAGGAATATGTATGTATGTGGCTGGCTGGCTGGCTGGGTATGTACATACCGCATAATCTTTTTAAATACTGGACATAAAAACGTGAAATTTGCTACAAATATTCTTTGCGTTACGGCGGTGAACACTGTCATGGTTTTAAAAAAATTGAAATGACCGCAGTGGTCAGTTTGGTCAAAAAACGCGAAAAAAACACAACTTTTGATTCACATTGTCTTTGCCAGTACAACTTTTTATAGTTTTTCGTCACAAAGTTAGAAAAAAAAGGATGCGCTGAGATTATTTTTATGACGTCATCAATCTTTGCGCATGGATTTTATAGCAATGAAGGGACATTTTTCATTCATGTTTAAATTGACGTCATCAAACTATGTGCATGGATTTTTATCTCAACTCAATGACGGGAACAAATTTTCTTAATGTTTAAATTGTCTACGTGCCGTAAACAACATAAATTCTTTACACTACCAATACTGTAGTTGATTTTCTTAATCTATCACTACTTTAATACTTTACACTGTGAATACATGACTTAAAGCTAATTAATAATTTAAAACTTTAAGCAAATAGATTTAGCATTTTTTTTCTGTTTCGGGAAGTAATACCGACGCCTTACTAAGCTTATTTAAACGCAGCGGTCCTGGTTACACTCTATATTTAAGCTTATAATTATATGGCGTCATCAAATTTTGCGTATTTATGCGTTTAAGAAGGGAACACAATTTTGTTTTAATTTGCGTCGTAATTTGTAGAATGCAATATTTAAATGGTCTAAGTTACCGGAAAATACTTTATCCCCGCTTAAGACTATTGCTTATAACTCAATGGGTTATTTTATCCAGTTCCGAGAACTGGGCACCTTTTGGCTTATCGCCTTGGTAACGGCCATTGTTTAAATTACCGGGCAATGTTTAAATTACCGGGCAATGTTTATAATACCGGGCAATGTTTAAATTACCGGGCAATGTTTAAATTACCGGGCAATGTTTAAATTACCGGGCAATGTTTAATTACCGGGCAATGTTTAAATTACCGGGCAATGTTTAAATTACCGGGCAATGTTTATAATACCGGGCAATGTTTAAATTACCGGGCAATGTTTAAATTACCGGGCAATGTTTAAATTACCGGGCAATGTTTAATTACCGGGCAATGTTTAAATTACCGGGCAATGTTTATAATACCGGGCAATGTTTAAATTACCGGGCAATGTTTAAATTACCGGGCAATGTTTAAATTACCGGGCAATGTTTAAATTACCGGGCAATGTTTATAATACCGGGCAATGTTTAAATTACCGGGCAATGTTTAAATTACCGGGCAATGTTTAAATTACCGGGCAATGTTTAAATTACCGGACAATGTTTATATTACCGGGCAATGTTTAATTTGCCGGGCAATGTTCAAATTGCTGGAACTAACTTTTTAAAGTTTTAATTCGTGTCGTATACGTTTTATAAACATTATTTCATATGGGTTTCATTTGTTATCGTTTTACATGTTGAATAGAAAATTTAATTCTAAGTTTGCTTCCAAAGCAACAATAAAAAAATAAATAGCAAATAAACAAAAACAACACAACATAGGTCTGCGACTTAATGTTTGTCGTAAAAAAAATATATCAAACAATCATTAAAAAAAAAAAAAAGTACTGTCGAATGTTCTTAATCAATGAATAGAACAAAATATATTCATGTTTTAATTTGCGTCGTAATTTATAGCGGGCAATTTTGTAATTGTTATAATGGGTGATGAGTAATGATTTTAACGGGTAATTCATGTTGTAGCGGGCAAATAAAAAATTACCTCACGTTTAAATTCGTGTCGTAGGTCATGCGGGCAATCTCATTATAACTGCCTGAGTAGTTAGAGTGTATGCAAACATAAATTTTAGCCGGTTCGGAGGACCGGGCACATAACGGCTTGTATATATATAAATCTCAAAAGGAATATGTGGCTGGCTGGCTGGCTGGCTGGCTGGGTATGTACATACCGCATAATCTTTTTAAATACTGGACATAAAAACGTGAAATTTGCTACAAATATTCTTTGCGTTACGGCAGTGAACACTGTCAAGGTTTTAAAAAAATTAAAATGACCGCAGTGGTCAGTTTGGTCAAAAAACGCGAAAAAAACACAACTTTTGATTCACATTGTCTTTGCCAGTACAACTTTTTATAGTTTTTCGTCACAAAGTTAGAAAAAAAAAGGATGCGCTGAGATTATTTTTATGACGTCATCAAAGTTTGCGCATGGATTTTATAGCAATGAAGGGACATTTTTCATTCATGTTTAAATTGACGTCATCAAACTATGTGCATGGATTTTATTATCTCAACTCAATGACGGGAACAAATTTTCTTCATGTTTAAATTGTCTACGTGCCGTAAACAACATAAATTCTTTACACTACCAATACTGTAGTTGATTTTCTTAATCTATCACTACTTTAATACTTTACACTGTGAATACATGACTTAAAGCTAATTAATAATTTAAAACTTTACAAACATAGGACAAAGCAAATAGATTTAGCATTTTTTTTTCTGTTTCGGGAAGTAGGCTAATACCGACGCCTTACTAAGCTTATTTAAACGCAGTGGTCCTGGTTACACTCTATATTTAAGCTTATAATTATATGGCGTCATCAAATTTTGCGTATTTATGCGTTTAAGAAGGGAACACAATTTTGTTTTAATTTGCGTCGTTATTTGTGGAATGCAATATTTAAATGGTATAAGTTACCGGAAAATACTTTATCCCCGCTTAAGACTATTGTTTATAACTCCATGGGTTATTTTATCCAGTTCCGAGAACTGGGCACCTTTAGGCTTATCGCCTAGGTAACTGCCATTGTTTAAATTACCGGGCAATGTTTAAATTACCGGGCAATGTTTATAATACCGGGCAATGTTTATAATACCGGGCAATGTTTAAATTACCGGGCAATGTTTAAATTACCGGGCAATGTTTATAATACCGGGCAATGTTTATAATACCGGGCAATGTTTAAATTACCGGGCAATGTTTATAATACCGGGCAATGTTTAAATTACCGGGCAATGTTTAAATTACCGGGCACTGTTTAATTTGCCGGGCAATGTTAAAATTGCCGGAACTAAATTTTTAAAGTTTTAATTCGTGTCGTATACGTTTTATAAACATTATTTCATAAGGGTTTCATTTGTTATTGTTTTACATGTTGAATAGAAAATTTAATTCTAAGTTTGCTTCCAAAGCAACAATAAATAAATAAATAGCAAATAAACAAAAACAGCACAACATAGGTCTGCGACTTAATGTTTGTCGTAAAAAAAATATATCAAACAATCATTAAAAAAAACAAAAAGTACTGTCGAATGTTCTTAATCAATGAATAGAACAAAATATATTCATGTTTTAATTTGCGTCGTAATTTATAGCGGGCAATTTTGTAATTGTTATAATGGGTGATGAGTAATGATTTTAACGGGTAATTTATGTTGTAGCGGGCAAATAAAAAATTACCTCACGTTTAAATTCGTGTCGTAGGTCATGCGGGTAATCTCATTATAACTGCCTGAGTAGTTAGAGGGTATGTAAACATAACTTTTAGCCGGTTCGGAGGACCGGGCACATAACGGCTTGTATATATATAAATCTCAAAAGGAATATGTGGCTGGCTGGCTGGCTGGCTGGCTGGCTGGGTATGTACATACCGCATAATCTTTTTAAATACTGGACATAAAAACGTGAAATTTGCTACAAATATTCTTTGCGTTACGGCGGTGAACACTGTCAAGGTTTTAAAAAAATTAAAGTGACCGCAGTGGTCAGTTTGGTCAAAAAACGCGAATAAAACGACATATTTTGGGTTCATGTTAAAATTGCCGTTCCAACTTTTTATAGTTTTTCGATCGATCGCGCTAAAAAAATAGAAAAAAAGGATGGCGTTGAGATTTTTTTCAGGATGACGCCATCAAAGTTTGCGCAGAGATAGCTAGCCGGCTTTTCGTTATGACGTCATCAAATTTTGCGTATTCATTTAAAATTAACTTTGCTTCAACCTTTGCTAATGTACTTTATGAATGAATAGAACAAAATATATTCACGTTTTAATTTGCGTCGTAATTTATAGCGGGATATTTTTAAATTGTTATAATGGGTAATGATTAATGGTTTTAATGGGTATCTTACGTTGTATCTGGCAAATACAAAATTCCATCACGTTTTTATTCGTGTTGTATATGTCCACAGAATAGGTATAAAACAGAATGCGCAATCGCATTTTATTTCTGTTTTGGGCAGTAATACCGACGCCATACTAAGCCTATTTAAACGCAGTGGTCCTGATTACACTCTATATTTATGCTTATTTAGCCTACAACGTCCTTTTCTTCAAATCTACAAGTTCGAACACCCAAAGCTAATATTTCAGGCAAAATGTGCATAAACGGTTGTGTAATAAACTACAACAATGATGCGAAAACGACTGATTATCGTAAAAAAGAGCATGTCAAACTGCATGGCTTTCATGACTCCATAAAGGATAAACAACAGCATAAACAACCTCATATTAACTCATTATGAATTATATGCCTATTTCCCTTCATAATTTTAAAAGTTTATTTGGTTTAAAAAGTATATATATTTATGTACCGGTAGCCGCAGCAATTTAGTTACCGGTACCGAGCTACGTCTAAGCCATTTTTTTTTCAAATCAGTACCGGGTAATAAATATTTGTACATCATATTGGCCTAATCATATAATGTTCAAAACAAAATGGGTAATTAAGTCAAATTTATATAAAAATAAGCCTATAATGAAAGATAATGTAGGCCCTATATATATTGTATATATTTATGGCAGACGTAGATATCCTTTCACATTTTACTATAGTAGCGTCTCTAGCGACCGCTGCATTGCGGAAAATGGTAACTTTTAGTGAGTGCGTATATAGGGATTGTGCATTCTGTTCTATACCTATTCTGTGTATACGTCTTATAAACTTTGTAGCGGGAAATTTTTCAATTGCTAGGCAATGTTTAAATTGCCGAGCTCAACGTTTTAAAGTTTTAATTTGTATCGTATACGTCTTATAAACTATGTAGCGGGAAATTTTTATATTGCCGGGCAATGTTTAAATTTGCCGGACCAACTTTTTAAAGTTTTAATTCATGTCGTATACGTTGTATAAACTATGATTCATATCGGTTTCAGTTGTTATTGTTTTTCCTGTTGAATTTAAAATTTAATTCTAAGTTTGCTTCCAAAGCAACAATAAATAAATAGCAAAAAACACCAAAAAACAAAAAAAAAAACAAAAAAAAAAATATTGATCTACGATTAATGTTGTAGCAAAAAAATATATCAAACAATCATTTTCGAATTAACAGTACTTTTTAAAAGACATGTGAGTTCTGTTTTACAGAAAGAGTTTAATTACCCAATAAACTCACAAAATTCGATCATAGTGGTCATACTTTGAGCAAGAAATAAATAAAAAATTATTATTATTTGTTTTTCCCGTTTAGTTGTATATTGAATTGGTGTATAATAAAGTGTGCAAAACAAAAATCATTTAAAAAATACTGACCACAAAAAAAAAACATACTACTTTATGTATGTTGCTAAAACAAAACTAAAAAACTATAATGTGTCAAGCATATTCTAAAAAAAAGCCCGTTCGAAGAATCGGGCACATAACGGCTTGTATATATATAAATCTCAAAAGGAATATGTATGTATGTATGTGGCTGGCTGGCTGGCTGGCTGGCTGGCTGGCTGGGTATGTACATACCGCATAATCTTTTTAAATACTGGACATAAAAACGTGAAATTTGCTACAAATATTCTTTGCGTTACGGCGGTGAACACTGTCAAGGTTTTAAAAAAATTAAAATGACCGCAGTGGTCAAATTGGTCAAAAAACGTGAAAAAAACACAACTTTTGATTCACATTGTCTTTGCCAGTACAACTTTTTATAGTTTTTCGTCACAAAGTTAGAAAAAAAAAGGATGCGCTGAGATTATTTTTATGACGTCATCAATCTTTGCGCATGGATTTTATAGCAATGAAGGGACATTTTTCATTCATGTTTAAATTGACGTCATCAAACTATGTGCATGGATTTTATTATCTCAACTCAATGACGGGAACAATTTTTTTTTCATGTTTAAATTGTCTACGTGCCGTAAACAACATAAATTCTTTACACTACCAATACTGTAGTTGATTTTCTTAATCTATCACTACTTTGATACTTTACACTATGAATACATGACTTAAAGCTAATTAATAATTTAAAACTTTACAAACATAGGACAAAGCAAATAGATTTAGCATTTTTTTTCTGTTTTCGGAAGTAATACCGACGCATTACTAAGCTTATTTAAACGCAGTGGTCCTGGTTACACTCTATATTTAAGCTTATAATTATATGGCGTCATCAAATTTTGCGTATTTATGCGTTTAAGAAGGGAACAAAATTTTGTTTTAATTTGCGTCGTAATTTGTAGAATGCAATATTTAAATGGTTTAAGTAAATAA
Organism: Anisus vortex; assembly: GCA_949126835.1. NCBI lineage: Eukaryota > Metazoa > Mollusca > Gastropoda > Planorbidae > Anisus > Anisus vortex. The sequence goes on from OX421499.1 coordinate 3,973,670, forward strand.
ATTAAGTTACCGGAAAATACTTTATCCCCGCTTAAGACAATTGCTTATAACTCCATGGGTTATTTTATCCAGTTCCGAGAACTGGGCACCTTTAGGCTTATCGCCTTGGTAACGGCCATTGTTTTAATTACCGGGCAATGTTTAAATTACCGGGCAATGTTTATAATACCAGGCAATGTTTAAATTACCGGGCAATGTTTAAATTACCGGGCAATGTTTATAATACCGGACAATGTTTAAATTACCGGGCAATGTTTAAATTACCGGGCAATGTTTATAATACCGGGCAATGTTTATAATACCGGGCAATGTTTAAATTACCGGGCAATGTTTAAATTACCGGGCAATGTTTATAATACCGGGCAATGTTTATAATACCGGGCAATGTTTAAATTACCGGGCAATGTTTAAATTACCGGGCAATGTTTATAATACCGGGCAATGTTTATAATACCGGGCAATGTTTAAATTACCGGGCAATGTTTATAATACCGGGCAATGTTTATAATACCGGGCAATGTTTATAATACCGGGCAATGTTTAAATTACAAGGCAATGTTTAAATTACCGGGCAATGTTTAATTTGCCGGGCAATTTTCAAATTGCCGGAACTAAATTTTTAAAGTTTTAATTCGTGTCGTATACGTTTTATAAACATTATTTCATAAGGGTTTCATTTGTTATTGTTTTACATGTTGAATAGAAAAATTAATTCTAAGTTTGCTTCCAAAGCAACAATAAATAAATAAATAGCAAAAAAACAAAAACAACACAACATAGGTCTGCGACTTAATGTTTGTCGTAAAGAAAATATATCAAACAATCATTAAAAAAAAAAAAGTAGTGTCGAATGTTCTTAATCAATGAATAGAACAAAATATATTCATGTTTTAATTTGCGTCGTAATTTATAGCGGGCAATTTTGTAATTGTTATAATGGGTGATGAGTAATGATTTTAACGGGTAATTCATGTTGTAGCGGGCAAATAAAAAATTACCTCACGTTTAAATTCGTGTCGTAGGTCATGCGGGCAATCTCATTATAACTGCCTGAGTAGTTAGAGTGTATGTAAACATAACTTTTAGCCGGTTCGGAGGACCGGGCACATAACGGCTTGTATATATATAAATCTCAAAAGGAATATGTATGTGGCTGGCTGGGTATGTACATACCGCATAATCTTTTTAAATACTGGACATAAAAACGTGAAATTTGCTACAAATATTCTTTGCGTTACGGCGGTGAACACTGTCAAGGTTTTAAAAAAATTAAAATGACCGCAGTGGTCAGTTTGGTCAAAAAACGCGAAAAAAACACAATTTTTGATTCACATTGTCTTTGCCAGTACAACTTTTTATAGTTTTTCGTCACAAAGCTAGAAAAAAAAGGATGCGCTGAGATTATTTTTATGACGTCATCAATCTTTGCGCATGGATTTTATAGCGATGAAGGGACATTTTTCATTCATGTTTAAATTGACGTCATCAAACTATGTGCATGGATTTTTATCTCAATGATGGGAACAAATTTTCTTCATGTTTAAATTGCCTACGTGCCGTAAACAACATACATTCTTTACACTACCAATACTGTAGTTGATTTTCTTAATCTATCACTACTTTAATACTTTACACTGTGAATACATCACTTAAAGCTAATTAATAATTTAAAACTTTACAAACATAGGACAAAGCAAATAGATTTAGCATTTTTTTTCTGTTTCGGGAAATAATACCGACGCATTACTAAGCTTATTTAAACGCAGTGGTCCTGGTTACACTCTATATTTAAGCTTATAATTATATGGCGTCATCAAATTTGGCGTATTTATGCGTTTAAGAAGGGAACAAAATTTTGTTTTAATTTGCGTCGTAATTTGTAGAATGCAATATTTAAATGGTTTAAGTTACCGGAAAATACTTTATCCCCGCTTAAGACTATTGCTTATAACTCCATGGGTTATTTTATCCAGCTCCGAGAACTGGGCACCTTTAGGCTTATCGCCTTGGTAACGGCCATTGTTTAAATTACCGGGCAATGTTTAAATTACCGGGCAATGTTTATAATACCGGGCAATGTTTAAATTACCGGGCAATGTTTAAATTACCGGGCAATGTTTAAATTACCGGGCAATGGTTAAATTACCGGGCAATGTTTAAATTACCGGGCAATGTTTATAATACCGGGCAATGTTTAAATTACCGGGCAATGTTTAAATTACCGGGCAATGTTTATATTACCGGGCAATGTTTAATTTGCCGGGCAATGTTCAAATTGCCGGAACTAACTTTTTAAAATTTTAATTCGTGTCGTATACGTTTTATAAACATTATTTCATATGGGTTTCATTTGTTATTGTTTTACATGTTGAATAGAAAATTTAATTCTAAGTTTGCTTCCAAAGCAACAATAAATAAATAAATAGCAAATAAACAAAAACAACACAACATAGGTCTGCGACTTAATGTTTGTCGTAAAAAAAATATATTAAACAATCATAAAAAAAAAATAAAAGTAATGTCGAATGTTCTTAATCAATGAATAGAACAAAATATATTCATGTTTTAATTTGCGTCGTAATTTATAGCGGGCAATTTTGTAATTGTTATAATGGGTGATGAGTAATGATTTTAACAGGTAATTCATGTTGTAGCGGGCAAATAAAAAATTACCTCACGTTTAAATTCGTATCGTAGGTCACGCGGGCAATCTCATTATAACTGCCTGAGTAGTTAGAGTGTATGTAAACATAACTTTTAGCCGGTTCGGAGGACCGGGCACATACCGGCTAGTATATATATAAATCTCAAAAGGAATATGTATGTATGTGGCTGGCTGGGTATGTACATACCGCATAATCTTTTTAAATACTGGACATAAAAACGTGAAATTCGCTACAAATATTCTTTGCGTTACGGCGGTGAACACTGTCAAGGTTTTAAAAAAATTAAAATGACCGCAGTGGTCAGTTTGGTCAAAAAACGCGAATAAAACGACATATTTTGGGTTCATGTTAAAATTGCCGTTCCAACTTTTTATAGTTTTTCGATCGATGGCGCTAAAAAAATATAAAAAACGATGGCGTTGAGATTTTTTTCAGGATGACGTCATCAAAGTTTGCGCAGAAATAGTTAGCCGGCTTTTCGTTATGACGTCATCAAATTTTGCGTATTCATTTAAAATTAACTTTGCTTCAACCTTTGCTAATGTACTTTATGAATGGATAGAACAAAATATTTTCACGTTTTAATTTGCGTCGTAATTTATAGCGGGATATTTTTAAATTGTTATAATGGGTAATGATTAATGGTTTTAATGGGTATCTTACGTTGTATCTGGCAAATACAAAATTCCTTCACGTTTTTATTCATGTTGTATATGTCCACAGAATAGGTATAAAACAGAATGCGCAATCGCATTTTATTTCTGTTTTGGGCAGTAATACCGACGCCATACTAAGCAGCGGTCCTGGTTACACTCTATATTTATGCTTATTTAGCCTACAACGTCCTTTTCTTCAAATCTACAAGTTCGAGCACCCAAAGCTAATATTTCATCAAAATGTGCATAAACGGTTGTGTAATAAACTACAACAATGATGCGAAAACGACTGATTATCGTAAAAAAGAGCATGTCAAACTGCATGGCTTTCCTGACTCCATAAAGGATAAACAACAGCATAAACAACCTCATATTAACTCATTATGAATTATATGCCTATTTCCCTTCATAATTTTAAAAGTTTATTTTGGTTTAAAAAGTATATATATTTATGTACCGGTGGCCGCAGCAATTTAGTTACCGGTACCGAGCTACGTCTAAGCCATTTTTTTTTCAAATCAGTACCGGGCAATAAAAATATTTATACATCATATTGGCCTAATCATATAATGTTGAAAACAAAATGGGTAATTAAGTCAAATTTATATAAAAGTAAGCCTAAAATGAAAGATAATGTAGGCCCTATATATATTGTATATATTTATGGCAGACGTAGATATCCTTTCTCATTTTACTATTGTAGCGTCTCTAGCGACCGCTGCATTGCGGAAAATGGTAACTTTTAGTAACTGTGTATATAGGGATTGTGCATTCTGTTCTATACCTATTCTGTCTATACGTCTTATAAAGTTTGTAGCGGGAAATTTTTCAATTGCCAGGCAATGTTTAAATTGCCGAGCTCAACGTTTTAAAGTTTTAATTTGTATCGTATACGTCTTATAAACTATGTAGCGGGAAATTTTTATATTGCTGGGCAATGTTTAAATTTGCCGGACCAACTTTTTAAAGTTTTAATTCATGTCGTATACGTTGTATAAACTATGATTCATATCGGTTTCAGTTGTTATTGTTTTTCCTGTTGAATTTAAAATTTAATTCTAAGTTTGCTTCCAAAGCAACAATAAATAAATAGCAAATAACACCAACAAAAAAACAAAAAAATAAATAAATATTGATCTACGACTAATGTTGTAGAAAAAAAAAATATCAAACAATCATTTTTGAATTAACAGTACTTTTTAAAAGACATGTGAGTTCTGTTTTACAGAAAGAGTTTAATTACCCAATAAACTCACAAAATTCGATCATAGTGGTCATACTTTGAGCAAGAAATAAAAAAAAATTATTATTATTTGTTTTTCCTTTTTAGTTGTATATTGAATTGGTGTATAATAAAGTGTGCAAAACAAAAATAAATTTAAAAAATACTGACCACAAAAAAAAACAACATACTACTTTATGTATGTTGCGATAACAAAACTAAAAAACTATAATGTGTCAAGCATATTCTAAAAAAAAGCCCGTTCGAAGAATCGGGCACATAACGGCTTGTATCTTATAAGTTTACAGACATTCCTTCTAGATAGAAGATTATTACGTCCACTTGGCCCAAAAACTCCTGCAGGGCGATAAGGATCCGTCGGTGGCAGGGCTAGAACCCGCGACCTGTCAGTTGGTTTTTGGTTGACAGTCCGGTGAACTAACCGCTGGACCAGTGCCTTTCTGTAATAGCTCCCCCCCCCCCCTTTAATTAATTAATAGAGAAAAGCATTTTTTTAGGTATTGCAAACTTTATGACCAATCGACAGCTTGGTTCGAATGTCACGTGACATCTTGCTGCACAATTATAATCAAACCGAAACTAAACTATGAAAACTAAATAAACTCTCTCTCTCTCTCTTCAAATATTGCAATAAGATTATGTTTAGTTTTAAAGTAAAAGCGAAGTCGGAATATTTGTGACTAATATCTTAAGCAGTTTAAAAAGAAATGGACGTGATAAAAAGTCTATATCGATCTAATTAAGTCTACATTTCTATGTTTAGACAAAATTAGAACCATGAAGATTTTAATACAAAAGCTATTCATTTACCGAAATAAAGATCTTGATTAAAAATATGTATATATCTATATGTCAGTGCAGTCCACCATATTGAAAGATAAAGTACATGTTGTAGTCTTATAAAAAGACGTTTCTAATTTAATTTATCTTTATTTACAGATCTTGCCCCCACTTCATTCCACCTAAACGGCGTATTTTTTTAAACACTTTTTATTCCGCCATCTCTCCATAAAAATAAAATAAATATAAGTTATATCATACCTTATGAATTTCCACACAAAAAGTTTGCGCTTCCTTTTTTTTCTAGCATTGGCCTGCAAAAACCATAAAAAGATAACTCGCTTTGTTTCGGCTATATTTTGTAGTTTTTATTCTAGTTATTTCGTAAGAACGAAAATATCCGAAAAGTTTGTTTACTTTCGTCTCTTCCGGCAGAGGCAGCCATGTTTCCATTTTCTTCGATTTGCAAATTGGTCGAAGGTATTAGTGACTATTCCAAAGACTACGATGCTGAAAATTTGATAGAAGGTATTGTTAGTCTGGACAAGTCTGCGACCCAAGTTTCAGCTCCATTGGACGACGGGAAATGGTCGAAAAATTGATGCAAAGTTTTGCCAACAAAAATCCAAGCAAGCAAGCAGACAGACAATGCAAGATAATAGAAAGGCAGTAAAAAAAACTATTTTTAGTTAGCATTCGTAGCTAAACCAGAAACACTTTAGTATTTATGGCTTACGCGTAGTTCCATCATTGTTTAAGTTTATGAAATGTATTACTTAGCAACGTTGATGTATAATCGTTAGATATATAAAATTAATATTAGTATGATTTTATATCAAGACCTTGGGCCAACCAGTCCAACACTCTTACTTCTACCAGCAAAAAAAATCCTTAAGATTCTAAACAAAAACTAACACGCACACACACACGCACACACACACGCACATCAACAATTACCAAAAACTTAGGCAACAGCAATAGAATAATACAACAAAAAACATTGATTCATTAGCATGTGATCTGTTTTCATGCAGTTTTATTTCTCTAGGGTCGTGTGTAAATTAATTCAAACTCTAACACGCCAACACACACACACACACCCACACACACACATATACACCATACACACGCACAGACACAGACATAGACACACACACAGAGAGTGAATGGTTAAGTACCGGCATATAAAATATTTCCGCTAAATACACAAGTTTAAAAAAGCGCATTTTATCAAAGTGTCTCAAACCAAGCAAATGGGTTCTGAGTTACGTTAGGAATCCAAATTGGACACAGAGTTACGTGGGCACGTCCAATTTCAGCTACACTTCTAACTTCTAACAATACAGTATGCATTCTAAATTGATTTTGTACAATTTAAGGTAGCATTGTCTTTAGTTTTATTGAGGTAAAATTAAAACATTCGGTTGAGAAAATTCGGCCGATATTTATGTATTTATTTATCTATCTATCTATCTATCTATCTATCTATCTATCTATCTATCTATCTATCTATCTATCTATCTATCTATCTATCTATCTATCTATCTATCTATTTATCTATCTATCTATCTATCTATCTATTTATCTATATATCTATCTATCTGTCTGTCTGGCTCTCTGTTTGTGTCTATCTATATAACTATCTAATTAATAATATGTCTATCCAAGTATCTAACTTTTATATTTAAGTATATATCTAACTATCTGAATATTCATCTAAAAGTTGAACTACATTTTTATCTATTTCATTTTCTACTATATAAACCAAAATTCACATAAATTATTTTCTCCACTGTAAACATATTTATTGCCCCCCTTTTTTTTTATTGTCGCTCTTTTACTAATTCCAGTTATAAGTAATACCGGCACTTATTTTGTTGTTTGGAAATTTTTAGTTTGGAAAAGTGTAGGGCAGTTATATTTCCATCAGCTGGATTCATAGGTTCTCAACCTTTTTCGGTTCACCGCCCCCTTTTCCAATTTTTTTCCGCTCACAGCCCCCCCCCCCCACAACTTAATTTTAAATAAAAATAAATATAATTAATTAATTAATTATAAAACAAATTTATTTGTATTATTATTTAGAAACATACGAGACTTATTTAATAGCACTATATCATGTAATTTCTGTAATTATTAATGTTTAACATATAAACTCCTTAAATGGACAATTAATGCAGGAAATGTTTTTTTAACAACTGTTTAATATAAATTATTTTAATCCTCTAATAATTAAATCTTGTTATGAACACCATAATATGGAATGTATATAAAGAAATAATAATAATTAGTAATCTTTGTTATGTTACAAAACAGAACTTGTTCGGCATCACTATTGGGAGATTTAAGGGAGATAATTAACCCGTTTCATTGGAGCTAATATTTCTGTATTTTTTCTTTAAAAAAAAATAAATGACTTACATTTATAACTTTGAAATGATCAAACTGTAAAAAGTATTTTAAAATTAAATAAATATTATTTGACAAAATAATTTATAAGTATATTTTCAAGCATTACAATAACTACCCAGTTTGTATGATTACTACGTATCTATACGGCTTAACGGTAATGTCTGCTATCCTCTTTCTTCATTGTAAAATATATGAGATTGTACATGTAAAATCTTAAATAAAAATATTTGAAAAAAAAAAAGGACATCTCGGTAAAACTGATATCAAAATATCATTAATATTAGTATATGTTAGGGCAACAGTCCGGTGAACCAACAATAGGACCAGCCGGCCGCACACCATATTTGCCGAATACTGACCCCTACTTCATCGAAAAGTCATTGCGATTCATATTTCTTATTAGTTTAATAATATGTCTTGTTGGGGGACATCAGATATTTAGAAGCACTTGCGTTTACATCATATTTCATCCAAAAACGAATCGATTCATATAGCTGAGATGTTCAAATTATATCATGTACATTTGTACCGCCCACTATCCCTTCACCGCCCCCCAATCGCCCCCGGGAATGTCAGCGCCCCCCTAAAGCTTCTCACCGCCCCCCGGGGGGGGGGCGATAACGCCCCCGTTGAGAACCTATGAGCTAGATGTTGCAGACATTGTTAGTTACCTCGGCCAGATGAGGTGGCTGTCTGGCAAACGTAAAACCTCACTTCTCCAGAGTGATAATAAAAACCAAATATTATATATATATATATATATTGTTACATACTAGAAAAGTCTAGAATTAGTTGTTAGTTCAGTCACGCTTGAATGCATCTTCCTTGTTCTTTTTTTTTATTGTACGCTGTCGTCAAATAGCGTCATGCTTCAGCGCACACCAAAGGAAAATTGTGTTGTTGTTTTTATTTTCTTATGTTTTGACCTTTGGTCATTTCTTTTTATTTTCTTGAAATCATTGTTTTGTTTCTAAGCATAAACATTTGATTATTATTAACATTGAAATTGGTTATTTTTTATCCTTTCTAGAGAAAGGATGTGCGTAGGACGCAATAATCTTCTTTATAGAAGGAGCGTCTGTAATGTATAAGATATAAGAAGTGCAATTCTCGAACATACTTGAATGAAAAGGGATGATGCGTGTCCATCGTTTTCGATGAGGACCATCCAATGTTAGAGTCATGGTTTCTTGTGGGTTCAAAGGTGGCTGATGAGGCCTATTTTTGCCCGAATGTATTTGCCACAGTGGGGGCACAAGTGCGTGGCTTGATGGCCGGTAGTAGCGGGGGTTGTCTTTGCTGGATTTTTTAAGTTGTCGTTTTTCAGTAGCGACCCTTGGCCTTTTATCTTCGTGAGCTGCTGCTGTATGGTGTGAATGCTTGATGAAAAGTATATAAAGGCTAGACTACTATCGGGTTTTCGGCTTTTAACAGTAACAATACTATCAAGCATTGTAGATCGCATACCAGGTCATTCTTTACATAGCAAACGTCTGCCTAGCTTTGGAGAAAAAAAACTTGATCATGCAGGTCAGACTTGAACCTCACTTCTCCAGAGTGAGAATAAGAACTGATATTACTCTCTTAGGGCTTGGAGGACAAACACGCCTGATAAGGATGTGCTACGTAGTGTAGCCAAGTCATGAAATAGGTTCAGTGCAAAGAGTTTATTGTTCCCATTCACTGTATACTCCTGCAAGGAAGGACAGTGTATAAAAGCACACGCTCGACCGTCCCTTCTGGAAAAAAAAAGAATCCCGTCGGACAAAATTGATCCATAGGGCCGGTGAAGCAGTGTTCACCAATTTCGAAACTACGAGTCCAGTTGGGGCCTAAACCTCCCGAAATAGGCTCCTATAGGGAAATGACCTGTGCGAAACTGGACAACTGTTGCCTGATTCCTTTCTGCAGAGCTCCCACCACTAGTCTGGCTACCTAACGCCTGTGCCGTGCACCGGTACCTAAGCTATGTATGATAGCAGAATATTTGTTGAACTATTACGAAACTATAAAAGGGTATCTCTAATTCGCGGCCTCAAGTTTTAAGATGTCTATGAAACGCTTCCATAAGTTTATACCCAGTGCCGTTGCTAGGTATTTGGGGGCCTCTTTAGGGGGGGGGGGGGGCTTTGCCTCTTTATAGGCACCTGAATTTTGACATTCGACATTACGACATGAGAAAAAAACAATTTGGACACTCCTTTGGGGGCCCCCCTCAAGTAGGGGCCCGGGGGAACTTTCGAATTTGGACCCCCCCCTCTCCCCCTCCCCTAGCTACGCCCCTGTTTATACCATTAAAAAACAACAAAATAATATAAAAAAACACAACAGCGTATGAGAACCACTGAGATAATATGCTAAACAGTGTTTACCCACAACTATCCAGCCCACCATGGCCCACCGCGGAATGAATACGTTTAGTTTCGTACAGACCAATGTTTACAAGTACTCCTTCAACTCCGCATTTCTTTCAAAGAAGGAAAGAAGTGAAAAAAAACGGAAGTTTGAACTTATGCTCCTGAACATGTAGAGACACATCGGATATTTTGACTAGACGGGTGCTAGACGGTAATAGAGCCGACAAGTACCGACGGGAGATGACCGAAACTTGGCGGTCTTACATAACTGTTTCAGAGTTTTGTTTCAACTCTCACATTGATTTTAACTACTATTCTAATGCAGTATAAATGGATCATTTTTAGACGCGATAGTCTTATCTAGCTGCTATTGGTTTTACTCAAAGTGTTAGAATTACTCTATTATTCTAAACACAGTGGACGACCCGGGCAGCGCGTTCGTCTGGCGTACCGAAGGTCCTGTGTTAGAATCCTGGTCAAGGCTAGGATTTGTTCCTAGACGCGAGGATGTCCCTGAGTCGACCCAGCTCTTATGGGAAAAGTAAAGACGGCTGGGCATTGCGCTGGCCACACAAACCCCTAGTATGCCGTGGCAACTGAAACTGATAAAATTTGCTTCACCATCCCTATGATCAATTTGGGCCGACGAGATACTTTACTACTAAATTATTTTATGGCAATGAGAACTGTTTATTTTTATTGTTGTTGTTTTTAAATTTATTTATATAGGCTATATCTAGAAATAACATTTCTGTATGAGGGCTAGGTCTTTTTATTCCAAGGTGTTATCATGGGTGAAGAGATCGGGCTTATTATATTAAATGAAAAACGGCATGCATAGTGTTTGTGTGGCCTAGCCAATGCCTCCTCAATGTCCATCAGTGTCTGGTTGTGTCTAAGGCCTTAGTCTAAGGATATCATCATCGCACGAGATAACAAAAAAAATGAATCTAAACTCGCGAGCCGTCGTTGAAAATGCATTGCAATCCTATGATTATAGATCTTTAACTTACAGGCCAACATCTAACAGCTTCATACAGAAACAACCACACACACTTCCACCCACACGTCCAGACTTATCTTCACACTTACTGTCAACCCTAATACTAACCGCACACAACCGCAATCATCCACACTTTACTTCCACAATTAATACCAACCACACACAGCCATACATGGCCACACTTACTTCCGCACATGACAACCCCACTTTATACCAACCACACATAGCCGCAAGCAGCCACACATATGCACACTCAAGCACACATCCACACTTCAATTTCACACTAAAAATATCAACAACTCACAGACACATATAGCCGCACTTACTACCAGATTTTACTTCAACATTTAATACCATTCACTCACAGCCAGACACATCTACACACTGCCGCACACAGCCACACAGTCACACACAACCACACACACACACTTTACTTCCACACCTAATATAAAAAACTCACAGCCACACATAGCCACACTTACTTCCACACTTGACAACCCAACTTAATACCAACCAAACACAGCCGCACGCAGCCACACGCAGCCACACTCAGCCACACACAGCAACACAGTCACACACAACCACACTTAATATCAAAAACTTAATACCACCCACGCAAAGCCACACACAGCCACACACAAGCACACACGCGCAGCCACATATCCACACTTTACTTCCACCACTTACTACCAACCACACACAGTCAGGAAGACAACCTAACAACACACAGTGCCACCCAGAAAGCCCCCCTACACTTCCCTGGCATTAGTCTCATTAAAAAAAAACTCCCTCCCATTTCCTGTATAGAATTCTTCAAATCGCGATGCCAATTAACAGCCATGATTCTCTCCTGGTGATTCCAGAGACCTAACTATTAGCTTTATTTTCATCGCTCACACATTTGCCTCCCTTGTTGTACCCCCTAACCACCCCACTCACTCCCCCCCCCCACACTATCTTTCAAATAAACTTCCCCATTATCTTCTCTATTCCAAACAGAAAGTTCTTTTCTATCTTGCAGTTTCTAATGCTGCTCAGAAAAATTGTCTTCGGCTGGTTGAAAGTTAACGGAATTTTCATTGCAATATTTTAACTAATTACATAGTTTCACAATACAAGTCTAGAGAAACAAATTGTTTAAATTTCATCTAAGAGTGAGGTAGGAGTTGAGGGCGGAAAAGAAAAGTGGGATTGTGAAGCTTAGTTTGGGTGTTCAGATGTATTTGGCGAGAACATGGTGCCGGTAGAGGGTTTAACAAGGCTCACTTATAATCTCTCCTGGAAGTGTTGGAATTGGATGCACGTGTTTTTGAGAAGTCATGGTAGGCAGCAGGTGTGCATTGCTTTTTGGTGTGTTAAGGATAAGATTTGTAGAGAATACAAACAAATAGATTACAGTAAGAAAACACACACACACATACATTAAAACGTTCATTTGCAGGAAGTGATTTATGGGTGGCATTGAATGGCTTTGGCATATGAGGGGATTGTTTGATTGGTATGTGACACATCTCTACAGTAGTAAACAAAATATGGACGACCCCCAACCCTCCTCACTTTTAAAACAAAACGAAAGGGAAAGCGACTCACTGACCAAATTTTAACCTTTGATGTCAACAGTAAGTGTAAAAGATGCTGCACTTCAAAGCCCAAGTTGGCAACGTTTGTATTTTAATCCGTGTAACTGTGTGGGACTAGGGGTGTGCTAGTGACAGAGCATTGAATTGCAGTTCCCGGGTATTAAGCGGATGAAATCAAAACGCATGGAATGCTTTTCCAGCGTCCGCTGTGGGAATTCGATAATCTCACCAGAATCGATTTTAATCTTTATTTGAGTTCTTATATTATAATAAATTACAAACGCTCCTTCAATTAATGCATTCTTCTACAATTCTATATGAAAAGTAATGAAACGACGAAATTTAAAAATGAAAACATTTAGTTTTACAGGTAGGCTACATTATTTAAAAGTTTTAATTTACCTCTAATATTCCGTTACATTAATGGACAAAAACTGACAACTGAGATAGCGATAGTTTTCCATTGATAAAAGCATAGCGAATTACTAATCCGGAAGTCTACAAATCCACAGATCCGTGAGTGATCGGAAATTTCCTAAACAGAAGATTTCGAGTTATGAAATATAAGAAATATCAAAGCAAGCGGTCCATCTTATCATAGTCTTTCTTCTTCTTCTTCTATCCCATAACCCGAGCAAGGGTCGTTGGAGCACCATTTTTGGATAGTTGGATGATTTTACGTCATTCGTCTAGGCCCTGCGCCACCCCTCTGGGAGTCTGCAAGAGACAAGCCGGTCCACTCCTTGATATCATCATCATAGACATAAAAAACACTATGTTTTTGCTAGCATTCGTAGCTAGACCGGAAACGCATTGATATTTACGTCTTAGGCCTAAGTTACATCATTGTGTACGCTTATGAATGAGTTACTTAGCAACGTAGAGGAATAATCTTTAATTATTACAAAAAATAATTTTACTTCGTTTCAACCTTTTGCGGAGTTACTATCGGCACATGCTACGGAATACTTTTTTTTTAAAGGTTTTTATATTTGTTGCAGGGCTAGATAAACCATTAAGTTAAATAAGCTCGTGTTTATGGCATAATGGCAAGGGGGTAATTGAATTACCATTGTATTTCACAACAAGTAAAACAATCGGTGATATTGGAACCTGAATTCCATCTACAGACATCGAGTCAAGACATCACTAAGTCTGGAAAATTGCTCGGAAGGGCCTTTAAAATTTAATGCTGAATTTTTTTTTATTTTTATTTTTTTTGGAGGGGGGGGGGGTATTCTCTTGAATAGATAACAAAAAAGAAAAAAAAACGTACAAATAATCTTGAACTTTTTATTCATTTCTGTTTGTTTGTTTCATGTTATTTGAGTTAATGAATCGCAGAATTTGAATAAAAAATGGATTTATACATGTTTAGTAACCTCACAGGATTTTTTTCTCTCCTAAATAATGTCTGTAAATATCACTAAGCATCCAGATAAGGTTAGACTCGTGGACCCGGAATGAACGAACAGCGGAATGGGGGAGGAATTCGGTATATTTTTAACAAGGATGCTTGACCATGCTGACATACTCATTCATTATAAACTAGAACAAGCTCTTATTATGGGCACAAAGGAACTAGAACATCCTCTTATTATGGGCACTAAGAAACTAGAACAAGCTCTTATTGTGGGCACTAAGAAACTAGAACAAGCTCTTATTAATTGCACTAAGAAACTAGAACAAGCTCTTATTATTAGCACTAAGAAACTAGAACAAACTCTTATTATGGGCACTAAGAAACTGAACAAGCTCTTATTATGGGCACTAAGAAACTAGAACAAGCTCTTATTATGTACACTAAGAAACTAGAGCAAGCTCTTATTGTGGGCACTAAGAAACTAGAACAAGCTCTTATTATTTACACTAAGAAACTAGAACAAACTCTTATTATGGGCACTAAGAAACTGAACAAGCTCTTATTATGGGCACTAAGAAACTAGAACAAGCTCTTATTATGTACACTAAGAAACTAGAACAAGCTCTTATTGTGGGCACTAAGAAACTAGAACAAGCTCTTATTATGTACACTAAGAAACTAGAACAAGCTCTTATTGTGGGCACTAAGAAACTAGAACAAGCTCTTATTATTTGCACTAAGAAACAAGAACAATCTCTTATTATTTGCACTAAGAAAGTAGAACAAGCTCTTATTATGGGCACTAAGAAACTATAACAAGCTCTTATTATGGGCACTAAGAAACTAGAACAAGCTCTTATTTTGGGCACTAAGAAACTAGAACAAGCTCTTATTATGGGCACTAAGAAACTAAAACAAGCTCTTATTGTGGGCACTAAGAAACTAAAACAAGCTCTTATTGTGGGCACTAAGAAACTAGAACAAGCTATTATTATGGGCACTAAGAAACTAAAACACGCTCTTATTATGGGCACTAAGAAACTAGAACAAGCACTTATTATGGGCACTAAGAAACAAAAACAAGCTCTTATTGTGGGCACTAAGAAACTAGAACAAGCTCTTATTATTTGCACTAAGAAACTAGAACAAGCTCTTATTATGGGCACTAAGAATAAAAAACAAGCTCTTATTGTGGGCACTAAGAAACTAGAACAAGCTCTTATTATGGGCACTAAGAAACTAGAACAAGCTCTTATTATGCGCACTAAGAAACAAAAACAAGCTCTTATTGTGGGCACTAAGAAACTAGAACAAGCTCTTATTATTTGCACTAAGAAACTAGAACAAGCTCTTATTATGGGCACTAAGAAACAAAAACAAGCTCTTATTGTGGGCACTAAGAAACTAGAACAAGCTCTTATTATTTGCACTAAGAAACTAGAACAAGCTCTTATTATGGGCACTAAGAAACTAAAACAAGCTCTTATTGTGAGCACTAAGAAACTAGAACAAGCTCTTATTATTTGCACTAAGAAACTAGAACAAGCTCTTATTATGGGCACTAAGAAACTAGAACAAGCTCTTATTATGAGCACTAAGAAACTAGAACAAGCTCTTATTATGGGCTCTAAGAAACTAGAACAAGCTCTTATTATGGGCACTAAGAAACTAGAACAAGCTCTTATTGTGGGCACTAAGAAACTAGAACAAGCTCTTATTATTTGCACTAAGAAACTAGAACAAGCTCTTATTATGGGCACTAAGAAACTAGAACAAGCTCTTATTGTGGGCACTAAAAAACTAGAACAAGCTCTTATCATGGGCGCTAAGAAACTAGAACAAGCTCTTATTATTTGCCCTAAGAAACAAAAGAAACGGTTTTCTGCTGTGGTTCTAAATTTTTGGCCAGGAGTATGTGACTTTTTTCCGTCGTTTGATGAGACATTAAAAAAAAAAAATTATGTATATACCAACCGTCAAAATGTGTTGTATGGTATGCAAACACACACACACAATAACACATGCGAGCATAATTATAACGTACACACATACATGCGAGCAGACACACACACACACACATATAGAGTGATATTGTTTTCACGTGCAGATTGTTTAAGAGCAGAGAATGCGCGCGGCATTAACAATTCGCGCGGGTAACAGCAAACACGTTCGGGCTGGTGTATATAATACACTTGACGCAGTTCTTTTTTTTTTTAAGTGGCAGAGGCGGAGACGATGTCAACACCCTCAACTCCATCCCAGTTCCCCCTTTTGCCCCGAACACCTTTCAGATTTTTATTTTTTTAAGTTGGCGCCCCCAAAAAAATTGGCAGATACATATTCCTTCCGACATTCGCTGGCAGACGTACACATCGTTCAGTGGCAACAGTGGCGAATCTCAGATGAGGGTAGGGGGAGCTTCAAACGAAAGTGAGCTTTTTTGTTTGTGTTTTTCTTTTTCTCCATTATTATAGATAAAGTATTTTAGGGCCCCATAGTATTTGAGAGGATGGAGGGCCCAAAGGGGGATATTATTATATTATAAACCGTCTCTTAAAGAAAAAAAGAGTCCCACACAAAGTGTCCCACACTAAGACACGCCCATGTGAACCACTTATGCCCAAGTATCATTTTCAGACCTACTACAGGATACAATATGTTACAGAAAAATAAACAGGTTGATACACTTACTACAGTCAACGACGGCTAGAGAAAAAAATGGGGCCCTGGAGAGATGATGAGGAGGCAGGCGGAGTTCGGGTGTGAGTTAAATCTCACCTCTTTGGAGGTCAAGATGCTCTTAACTCTATCTGGCGCGAGCTAAGTTCCCACTCGTTGTAAGCACTTGAAAAACGCGTCAATCATGTCTTGTCCAGGTTTCAACAACACCTACTTCCCCCTTTTCACCCCCACCCCCCTCCTACTTCTTACCTCTCGTATTGAAAGGTCGGTCATAGGTTTGTGGGAAAGAAGGGCCGAGGGTGCTCCTTGAAATTAATTCATGGAAACATCAAAACTAATTACAACGAGCTAAACACTGTTGAAATAGAAGAACAGAAGAAGAAAATATTTTAAAGAGGAGCACCATAGCCTAAAGGCGTTGAAGTAAAAGCCGTCTGGTGCAGCGCTTAGTTCACCGGACTGTCAACCAAAAGTACCAACTGACAGGTCGCGGGTTCTAGCCCTGCCACCAACGGATCCCTGTCGCCCTGCAGGAATTTTGGGCCAAGTTGACGTAATAATCTTCTATCTAGAAGGCACGTCTGTAAACTTATAAGATATAAGATAAACTAAAAGCACTAAAATAAAAGCACCAAACTAAAGGCACTATAATAGTAGCACCTTACTCCAGGTACTGAAATAGTAGTTCTACATAAAAAAAAAGGTATAAAAGAAATCAGCAAATTTATAATGACATTGACGACTTCACTATTTAATAGTTTGCAAGTGAGAAGTAAAAATTTGGTTTTCTTTTATTAGAATTAAAAAAATATAAAAAGAATGATATTTTGGCTTCGCTTAGCAGTTCTAGCAAAAATAAATTAACAACACAAGTCCTCGAGACAATATGTAGGCCTATTATCTGAGGGTCTTAATTCGACCTTGGAATAGAGAATAGGTATTATTTTTATAAGATCTAAGTTATCACTTATGCGAAAACAAATACTAATCAGTATCAGTATCTTTCTTGCCGAGTGGACTCCGGGCATGGAATGAAGAAACCAGGAAAACCGATAATTTAACATTATTTAAAACAGTAATAATATACATGCAAGACTAGACTCAGACTACGGATGAGCGTAGGACGCAATAATCTTCTTTATTGAAGGACCGCCGTCAGTAATATATAAGTTAACATAGAGAAGTTAACATACAGTCAGAGGCGAGTCAACGTTGGTAAACTCTAAATCGTTTTTTTTATAATTTCCTTGAGAGCTTCGATAGATTGTCACCATTACGGTACCGAAGAAAACATACAGAAAAAAAATCCGGAATCTGACTTGTTCATTTTAGTTTCGCCTTAACCATGTCAGGTCGTAGGCGTTAGCGCGCGCGCCGACACCATTATGATCATCATCTGCCGCTTAATTTGGGTGGGCGTCGTTAATGTATAGTGAAAGAAGAGATGATGGGATATGTGGGAGGGGCGGGGGGGGGGAAGTTTCGCGGCGGGGGTCGGGGGTCTACGGACGTGTGCGGCAACAAAAGAAAACGGTCTGGTCGTCCCGTCACGGACGCTTCCAGGACTAAGGGAGGGAATTAAAGAGATTGTTGAATGGAGCGCCGTCGTAAGTATCGAGACGGCAACAATGGACCGTACATTCGATACGATGGTCTCAGGTTGCGATGCCGGATGGCGAAAAGTTGGGCGAACTGACACGCGCTGCGATCACGTTAAATAATGCTAAAGGTTGAATTGTTAATTTCTATTTTTTTTTTTCCTCAACATTTCTTGAAACTGTTGAAATATTAAAATTGTGATAGATGAATTGGTGGCTGGATGGATGACTATGGTTGCCCGACGTCTGGCAAAAGGAGGACATATCCTTTTTTTTAGCCCTGTGTCCTCCGTCCTGTAGGCAAAGCTAAAAACCCTTCAAATGTATGGCTTTTGTACGCCAATCTGTATGCCTACAGTCAATGTGTCCTCGTTTTGGAACCCATGTATCTGGCAACCCTATGGATGACTAAAAATGATAGAGATAACAAGAAAACCATAAAAACGAAGTTTTTATCATACTCCCTTTATTTGCAAACTAAGTTTACCATCATGTAATTAAATAATTGATTGACTACTGCAAATGAAACGTACAGAAAAAATATCTGTGTTGCAAATCTCAAAAATATCTCCTTACTCCGTATGAATTGTTCTAAAAATAATCTGAGCGCATAATTTTTTTTTTTTCTAGCTTTGCGCCGAAAAAAGTATAAAAAGTTACACAGGCATTTTTAACGCGAAATTAAAATATTTCTTATACTTTCCTTTTAAGAAATGAATATTGTCATAAGTGTAGTATTATTAAGTCGTTTTAACTGAAAATTTGATAGGATGTATTGTTAGTCGGGGCAAGTCTGCTGTCCAAATTTCAGCTTGATCGGACCACGGGAAGTGGTCGAAAAATCGATGCCAATTTTTGCACCATGCATTGACGATTGACGATTGCAGACATTGCAACTTAATATAAAGGGAGTAAAAAAATAAATAAATAGAGAGTTAGATAGATAGATAGATAGAAAGACAGACAGACAGAATGACAGATAAATAGATTTAAAGATAGATACCTAGATAGATAGATAGCTAGATAGATATATAGATAGATAGATAGATAGATAGATAGATAGATGGATAAATAGATAGACAGAAAGACAAAAGAACGACAGATAAATAGGTTAAAAGATAGATAGATAGATAGATAGATATTTTTAGTCAGGGAGTGAAAATGAGAGAGAGAGAGAGAGAGAGAGAGACAGACAGAAAGAATGAAAATTGTAACGCTATCAGTCCAGTGTGTAAGCATGTTCTGATTACATCCTTACAAGTAGCCTTAACCAGATATCTATGTAATACCACTGGCTATTACACGTGAATAAATTATGAAGGACAATATACAAACCAGTGCAACTTGTAACGGCAATCCAAATACACGCATGACAATAATTGACAATGTTGTCTTAAACTTAAGCCCCCAATTCTGACGGCAACGATTTCGGCCAGATTTATTTTTATTTACTTGCTAAATTTTTCCGACATTTTGTTTTCATTCTATTTCTTAAAACAAAATGGCGCCCATTTAATCCCAGGCAACTCAGAAATAATTTGTTTAATTTCCTTTTGCACGTAATAAACAATCAAGAAAAAGAATGGTCTTTTATATTCATTTGTATTCCCGTTTCTATTTCTAGTTCTAGGAAAGGATAATCCCTAAAAGAGCTTCGTCCTTGCATCTTCATTTCACCCCATCCACAGATAATAAGAAATAGGGGATGGATTTCTAGAACTCGAATTATCTGCCCCTTGTTTAAATTTATTTTTTTCTTCCGACGATGTCTTTCGAGATCATTCGTTGCCTTCTTAATCTCAGTAAACAGGATCAAACTCTTATAGAAACGAGGAAAAAAATAATAACTTGTCCTTCTGTGCCACTGTAAGTTTTGGGGATGGAATAATACTTCATGACTTTCTGATAAAGAAATGATGTAAGAGTTTTTTATACTTTTGTTTAAAAGGAAGAATGAGAAAAAATATGAATTTTAAAAACTTTTTTTTTTTTTTTTAGATTTTTGTCCCTCCGTGTAATATTTTTGTTTAAAGTTAATATTTGATAAAAACGGCGTGACGAATTGGGTAAAGGTCAGGGGGAGGGGGATTATAAAAAAAAAATTGTGAAAATTCTACGAAGACGCCATCTTTGAGAGTCTTGTCTTCAGAACAATTGCAAAAAGGGGGGTTTTGGATGCTTCATTGTATGGGGCGAAGAGCTGTGAAAATTGTGGGCTTAAATTCCAGTGTTTATGTAACACAAGAGAAACTGGGGGCGAGTCAGGAGGATGGCTCATCCCATTCATATTCACTGAGTCGGTCTGAGCAAGATGGCGACCTCCCGATGTTTTTCTTCGATTTCTGCTAATCCCTCGACTTTTACTAACCTAGTTTCCTCCCTTTATATTTTCTTTTTTCTTTGTGTGGGGCGAAAGGAAGGGTAGGATCTTGCCAACACTCCCCTCTATACCACCCTGGCGCCCTGGAGACTCATTCTCATCAACATCTCGTCTTATCCTTTTACACAATCTTCACCCCATAACACTTTTATAACAAAACAATTGGAAACATCAAATTTTCGGCTTTGTGCGCCACAGGGGTGCAAAGACCACAGGCGGTGTGAGGGTAGCTAGTAAGGTGGGGGGGGGGGGGAGCGGGAGCCACTTGAAATGGTTTTCCTCACTTGAAAATGGTATAAAGAACCTCTGTGTTTTTAAACAAATGTCTGTGTTGTACTGGATAAATAAGGGCTATTAAAAAGCTGAACATTTAAACATAGCTGAACAATTTTTTAAAGCTAATGTTTAGCCTTAGGCACGGTGGCCTAGCGGTCCTGGGTTCGAATCCTGGCTTCCTGGGGTCTTATGGCTGACTGGGTAGAGTGGTACAGGGAGAGTTCGGCAAGTTTGAAGGAAATGTTCCGCATTTTCGGGAGCTGTTTCTCCAGGGTTCCATTATGTAAACATAATGCATGAAGGGCATTGGTCCTTCTTATCTTCGAGAGCTTATCTCAAGACATGAACCATCTAGGGAACTGCGATCTTCAACACAGTCACTCCTCAAAACTCCTAGTTTGGATGGACACAGAAAGAAGTACCTGGGAGTGCGCTCATTTGAGTCAGTGGCGCCTTCTTTATGGAACAGTATATCTCAGACACTGAGAGAATCTGGGACAAGAGAAACTTTTAAAAAGAACTTGATGACCTTTCTTTTTGGCTAATACATCTGCCACTGCAAATCACACCAAGAGCGCACTGAGCATGCTAATTTAATAGCATGGATAGAAGCGCTATAGAAATGCCCATTCCTTTTCTTATGTAGTCTGTGTTGCTTCAGCCTGTTTTTGACCTGTCCTTAGCCTAAAGATGACGTCTTGAAATAGGCGGGTGAGTTTGAAGTAAGCATCACTTACTTTAACAAATTGTTAAAAAATTTGCATGCAACAATAGTGCCTGATTTTAAAAAAAAAGCAGAGGGGGCACAGCGGCCGTGCGACAGAGCGTTCGGCTGACTTACCGAAGGTCCTGTGTTCGAATCCTGTTGCAGGCTAGGATTTTTCCCCGGTCTGTAGGATCTCCCTCAGTATACCCAGCTCTTAAGCTTACCTGACCTTACCATCTAGTATGCCGTGGCCACAGAATCTGGTGAACGCTGCTTTACCGACCCTATGGATCAATTTTACTAAAAAATATAAAAAATATAAAAAAAAACACTCATTATATAATGTGTGTACATTTGTTTTTTTTATCCAAAAAAATATCACGGAACATTTAGAAACTGCTCTGATCATCAGCTTTATTCCACCAAACGCCTCCATTGTGGTGACGTTCAGACACGCTTTATAACTTCATTTACTTTCATTATTCACATCCGTGTTTACATACATGAAACGCGCAGCAATTATGATATTATCTTGTGAAAGACATCTCCAGTTACAATGAGTGCTTCCTCCCCTCCTCTTTTCCATGACATTTCGTTATCTGACTTTAATTAATAAGCCGGGTTTGACGAATTGCAGTTGCTTGTTGGGGGGGGGGGGGGCGGGTGTAAACGCCGTAAAGCTGGCGCAACTAACTCTTCTTCCCACACACCCCCAAGCGCTCGACTCTTATTCTTCTTCTTCATCGGCCTTATTGTATCACCTGAGATCCACCTTTTGGGAAGTTCCCCCTCCCCCACCCCTCTTTCGCCACCCCCCTACCTCCGCGCTGCGTGCACAGTGCAACCATTTATATATCAAGCGTCTCCATGTCACGGATGGGTGGGGGGGGGGGAGGGCGACAGCGTCTTTAAAGGGAAAAGGCGGCAACGGCATAGACTCCACAAATCTCCCCCCCCCCCCCAAAGCAAATCACTAATGAAAAATTAAAAGAAAGTCGCTTCCTAACTGTTTTCTCTGTTTCGCGAGGACATGATTGAATGATTGAGGGTTTAGCAACACATTTCTCTGTCTCTTTATTTCTCTCTGGAAATGTCTTCCCATGTAGAAGAGCAATCTCCCCCGCGCGCCATTATTAGTAAATGATTAAATTTCGAGCTCGCCAACTCCACCGGGGCGTGGCTGGCGAAATGGGTTTTTAATTCGGGCAGCAGGGCCCCCGGTCGCTTCTCATAAGACACCCCCCCCCTTTTCGAGCTGAATGGGTCACATGATCGCCTCGCCGCTGCGACCGTGGTGCGACGAGGCGTAGGGCGGCTGACACGCAGTGGCGCCGGGGCTATATCCCACCCGGGCGCTCCAGCGAACCATCCGATTCCCTCCACGTTATTTCTCTTCTTCTTCAGTCTCCCTTCTCATCGCAAACATTCTCTTGTATTCATCCGCTAGCCGAACACAACCCCCCTCCGGGGGTCACTGTCACGAATCCGCGGGTGTGAGATATGCGGCGAAAATATAAAAAAATTAGGTGTGGGGGGTGGGGTGAGAGGGTGGTGGAGGTACATTTTTTAAGGATCAATGCATCTCAAAGAGGTTCGGTCCCCCAGACCCAAAATGTCCGTGTCCACTGGCATCAAATTATCGACCTGGACAAACACCATTTCCCCCCCCCCCCCTCTTTTACCTCTTCGTCTTCTCTTTTGACAGTTCACACCTCATTAAATCTGTGTGTTTTCTGCATTAACCTCGGCCCTGTCTCCTACCTGAGGCTGACAAGGGCATTCTGTTACATTCACTAAAGATACTCCATTGGGTGGGGGAAAAAACTCCCTCCCCTTCCCCCCCACCTCACCCGTTGTTATCTCTTGGAATTTCCGGACGGGCGGAGGAGGGGTTATGGGGGATAGGGTGGGATCGGAATGATTCGGAACTTGGAATGAAGAAGACTCTGAACATACAGATTTAAAATACAAACTACAAGTTGTTTGAAGGAACAAGGAACAAGAAAATCAAAACCCGATTCATTATATTCTTAAATAGCTTGGATTTACGTCCTACCCCCACCCCCTATAACACCTCCACTCTTTATTTTTCATTCTACGCCTTCCACCAACAACAGAGTGGGGAGACGACTCTGTTTAAACCTGCAATCTGTCAAGGGGCGCGGGGAGATTTACGCCCCCATAAAACGTAATTGTGAGTAATTCAAAGCAGGGTGATTGTTGTTCTGTTGTGGGGTTGTTGATGTTGTTTTTTAACTATGCGCTGTGGACTCCACTCATCCTCCCTCTCTGTTCTATGTCTATTTCCACCCCACCCCGCACACCCATAAACTTCCCACACCTTAAAGAATCTACGCCCAACTCTCGCCTTTCTCCTCGTTCAGAAAGAAAAACAGTGAGAAAGTTATAAAATAGATAGAAAGATTAATGGATAGATTAATGGAGAGTTAATCAGATAGATTAGTTGATAGATAGATAGATTAATGGATAGATAGATGGATTAATGATTTGATAGATTAATGGATAGATACATTAATGGATAGATAGATTAATGGATACATAGATAGATTAATGGATATAGATTAATGGATAGATAGATTAATGGATGCATAGATAGATTAATGGATAGATAGATGGATAGATAGATTACTGGATACATATATAGATTAATGGATAGATAGATTAATGGATAGATAGATTAATGGGTAGATAGATTAATGGATAGAAAGATTAATGGATAGATAGATTAATGGATAGATAGATTAATGAATAGATAGATTAATGGATAGATAGATTAATGGAAAGATGTATAGATTAATGGATAGAAAGGGAGAAATCAGGCGTGTGTGTGAAACGGTGGTGTTTGGGGATAGTTTTCGGAAGGTTGTAGGGTGTGGGTGGACTAGGAAGGGAAGACACCAAACACGAAATGTTGATCAGGATGAAATAAGAGGAAACAATAATGGACGATAAGTGAGAGGTCAATATAAAAGTTCGAGAACTTTGGGATAAAATGTCTTGTTGGAAGAAATATGGCATTATAATATGCATTTATATTTTTAAAAAGACTTACTTTATGAGGGGTGGGTCGATTAAAGTTGGGCGTGGTTTTAAAGTAGGGCGTGGCGTGTGTCAATAATTATGATCCAGTAATTAAATTGCTGCTATGGTAAAGTCTTTTCTCGTTGAAAATTAGGCCCTAACCGTTTCGTCAAAGCAACATATGAAGGCTGTGCGCGAGGGCGGTAATATACAGACACGCAATATACTGTGAGGTGGATAATGTATGGCTTCGACAGACAGACAGGTGGCCGGAGCATTTAGAAAGATGGATAAAGGCCTACTATCTTACCAACATATACATATTTTTATTAGAAAGCAAGCAAAAATATAGAAAAAATAGACGAAAGGAAAAGAACAAAGTTAGATAAATAGATGGATAGAGATACATTAGATAGATAGTGAGACATTCAGACAGACATACAATCAGACAGACTAAAAGACAGACAGACAGAGGCAGATAGATAGAGAGAAAGAAAATAAGACAGACAGAAAGATCGTTAGACATATAGACGGAAGGCGTACCGAAGGTCATGGGCATGGGTTCGAATCCCAGTGACGGCTACGATTTTTTCTCAGGTCTGGGGGGTGACTCTGAATCTACCCAGCTTTGATGAGTACCTGACTTTAGTTCTGGTAAAAGTAAAGGCGGTTGGGCATTGTGCTTGATACAAAATCCCCAAGTGTGCCATGGACACAGACACTGATGAACACTGCTTCGCCGGCCCCACGGATCACATTGGTCCGACGGGATACTTTACTTACATATAGATAGATAGAAATAAAAACATACAGATAGAGAGATAGTTAGTTAGACAAAGAGAAAGAAAAATAGATTGATAAATGATAGCCATGTAGACAGAGGGATTGATAGATACATACACGTATGTGGACAGCCATAGATAGATAGCTAGATAGATTTAGTCTTATTAAAAGCCTAAAAAAAAAATTATAAAGAGGACTAATCAAGGCATGGTCTCAATTTTAATCTTTGCTTAGTGAAGCGTGACTATACTGCATTTAAAATCATTTAATAAACTATCTTACTTAGACTTAGTTCCTCCCGCACTGCTCGGCGCATCGAGCAATGAGAGTTCTCCAGTGGGTTCTGTCCGTAGCCGCTGCTGCAACGGCATTGATGTCGTCCCAGTTTATATCAACAGAGCGAAGGTCATCGGCGATCTTTGTACGCCATTTAGTCTGTCTCAGATCGCCCCTGTCCGCGCCGTCCAGTGGGCGGCCTGCCATCTGGTTGCCGTGCAGGGTAGCCGATGATCAGGCTGGCGGATTATGTGGCCGGCAAATTTGAGGTGACGTTAGGTGACCGACGTCGATCGCGGTCGCGTTTTCGTTAATCGATAAACTTCATTTGTAGCCCGGTCTCGATAAGTGATCGAGTGAAAGGCGTTGAGTTTTACGGTCGCTTACCACTGTCTTCCTCCTAGTTTCACTCTGCGTAGAGGGAGGTTTGGGACTACGATGGCATTGAAGACACGCGTCATTGTTGGAAGCGAGACTGATGTTGAGTTCCAGAGTGTGTGCAGTTTCTGGAAGACGGCGAACGCTTTGCCAATGCGACACACTGTGTCTCGGGACGAGTCACCGGTTGCACTGATAGTACTGCCTATAGGTATGTGAATTCTGTCACTTTTTCGACGTGCTTTCCGTTAATGGAAATGGACGGGGGGGGGGGGGGGGGGGGGTGTTGGTGTACCCAAAGCGTTTTCTTATTGCTGATTCGTAGAGCCATCCTTGGCCGCTTGAGTTTCTATGAGAGATGTGCTAATGACCTATCCCGAGACAACAATCGAAACAAAACAACTAAAGTAACGTAATAAAAATGCAATATCCAATGAATAAATGTTCCATCAATATCATAGCTATCTAAGGCTTGTGGGCGTGGTATCAAAAGTGAACACATCCCCGATGGGCGGGGCCAAGTAGTAAGAAAAAAAAAAACACGGCCAATTCTTTTTCTGTCACCGATTCCTTGACATGCGATCCAACGTGATAAACTGCAACGCGCTCATTATAGAAGAAAATTTTTTTATTTAAAAGCAGAACGGTTTTGTAAGGGTTGTGTGGTGTAAAACTAGAGACTACAAGTAGAGACGGTTGATTGTTGTGTGGGTGAGGAGGGTGGGGGTGGTGTAAAGGGGTAAAATGACAGATTTACAACAAAATGGCGATGGGGGGTGGGGAGGGGAGAAAGGGGAGGGGCACTTTTTGTTATATTTCTTTTCTACTGCGGAAAAAAGAACAGCACAAAATGTTTCCTTTCTGGTTTCTGTATGGAATCATAGTCCTTGCCCATGGGCAACCACTTCATGGGGGCTTTTATCAGTCTGTCCGCCACACTTCAAAAACCCTTCCACCCCCCCCCCAGCACCCCCCCCCTCCCCATTTTCTTTTTCACCCGGAAATTCACGGCCTCCTTTTGTCACCGTCATCATAACTTAATCACATGACCCAGTGGTCTTGTAAGGCAAAAACCTTTGAACTTTGAACTGCCATTTTGCATATCTTTGGGGTCTAGTTGGTAAGGTACCCGTCGAATCCTGGTGCAGGCTGGGATTTTTTTTCCCGGGCCTTGATGTTGCCGCTGAGTCTACCCAGCTCTGATGAGTGCCTGACAACTAGTTGGGGGGTAAAGTAAAGGCAGTTGGGCATTGTGCTGGCCACACATCCCCTCGTACGCCGTGGCCACAGAAACTGGTGAACGCTGCTGCACCAGGCTCTCGTGATCAGTTTGGTCCGAAGGGTGCTTTACTACGCAACTCACTCACAACACACAAATGTAAAATATATTTTTTATTTTTTAGAAAGATTATTGAGACAGTTTAAATAGTATAAGATAGATTAACTTATATTATTATGTGATATATATGTATATATATATATATATAAATATATATATATACTATATGCTATATATACACTTTATTATTTATAGATAGATAGATTTATACATATTTAAATATATATAGCCTATATATAGAAGCATAGATATATAGATATACTATTAATAATGTAGATTTAGATATATAGATGATAGACAGATAGATAAATAGATAGAGTATATTAGTTAGCTGTCTGTAAATAATTGAATGAATAAAACTAACATCTGATATCAAACTAATTAAAACGATATGTGTGAATGTTTAAAATATAAACAGTCGGGCCGCCATGGAAAAACAACAAGATGTGCTTAAAAAAAACACAGAAAAAATTATAAATATTTATTCGGCCATTCTTGAAGCAAATGAGCTAAGATATTTTTTGTAATTACCAAACTCTTCTTTTTTATCTCTCTCTCTCTCTCTCTCTCTCCTTCTCTCTCTCTCACTCTCTCTCTCTCTCACTCTCTCTCTCTCTCTCCTTCTCTCTCTATTTCTCTTACAGTTACACGCACAAACACACGTGGATTTCATTAAGTGTCGGTTCTTAATTTTTTTATTTTTTAATAAATTTAAAAACATGCAGAGATTTCCCATTGGATATCTTCTGCCAATCAAAAGGTGTGATTTTTTTTTATTTTTGCTGTTGTACTTATTGAATACGAAACAAATTAAAGTAGCGGGGCCGTATTTAGGATTGTGGGGGCCCTGTTCCCACATTTATGTGGGGGCCCCTCATGGCCTCGCCCCTGCTTTCCACATAGGCCTACCTCAGAAAAATGCCGTTAATTCATGTTACATTCTATAAAATCATACATACTTTTTATGTTGCACTTAGCTTGATTGAACTGGAGCGCTTTAAATTGTAGGGGATAAATGAATTTTTTTTTACATTTTAAACGAAAGAATGGGGATGCAACTAAACAAAATATTTTTGAGATGTGTGGGGGCTCCTATCTGTGGGGGCCCCTGTTCCAATGGACCACGTGGAACATGCCTAAATACGCCACTGGTTCTATGACAATTATCGAGATTGGGTTAAAGTTTTGTAGTATGGTATGATCACATTTTAATTTTTATATTATATTTTCTTTGAGAACTAGATTTTATACTTATTTATCATTTTATAAAAATAAATTGTCATGCATAATCTATTAACTTTTACATTAATTTAGTCTTTCTGTCAGGAATTATTCAAATATTTTTTATATCAGTTTACTAAAATATATATCTCTGTCTGTCCATATTATATGCCTGTCTGTCTGTCTCTGACTGTCTATCTATTTTTCTACATAACTATCTATTTATCTATTTATTTATCTGCCTGTTATTTGATGATTCGTGGTCTGGTCTATCTAACCATCTACGTATCTATTAGTCTAACTTCCTATAATATATATCTATCTAATATAGGCCTATATATCAAAGCTATCTATCTATCTAATCTTCCACTATGTCTAGACTATGTCTATAGCCTATCTATATCCAACTTTATCTACATCTGCATCTATATCTGCAAATATATTTATATCTATATATCTAGTTATATAGCTATTTTGACCTGTAGATGTTTATTTTCTATCCATCTATCCATCAGTCGCTCTGTCTTTGCGTTCATATGTCTTTCATTCTATCTATTTAATTAGGTAGAACATTTACCATTAACGCAAAAAAGGTTACCATTCAATATGTTAGGAAAGTATTAGGTCCAACTTCCCATGTGTTGACAACTTGACAAGGCCCAATAGGAAAAATTGTTTGATAAAATAATTTTCTAAGGTATACTATGTTTGTAATACTAGTTGGAGGTAGATAGATGTGCCCTAATACGTCACAGCTCAAAAAAAATTTACAAGATACCTCCCCCCGCCCATTTCTTGCTGATCGGTGAAACGTCTGGTACAATAAAAACTATCTTAAAGACAAACTTTATGGAATGCTGTCGGGTAAGTCAAGTATTTCTTTCGGACCTAATTGATCCCTCAGGCCGGTGAAGCAGTTCACTAGTTTCTGTGGCTACGGCATACTAGGGGATTGTGGTGGCCATCACAATGCCCAGCCACGTTAACTTTACCACACCTAAAGGTCGGGTACCTATCAGAGCTGGGATGAATAGACTTAGGGACACCCTTTTAGCACGAAAACTATCCCATAGCCCTTACCAGGATTCGAACCCAGAACCTTCGGTACGCCTACATAACGCGCTGCCGTTCTGTCACTCGTGCCACATTGTGGAATACTGGATTCCAGTGCACAATGCGGTAGCAATATTAGACTTAGTGTTCAGCTAGTAAGATTGCTACGGTGATGGTGAAGGTCGAGCCATCGAAACACGGTACATTAAATCACAACAACATATAGTCTTTTAGATTATATTATTTTGTATCACACTAGGCATATTAGGGGATATGTAACCAAATCAATGCCCCAGCCACCTTTACTTTACTCCAACTAATGTCAGGTACCCATCAGAGCTGGGTAGACTCAGCGACATCCTCCATAACCGGGGAAAAAATCCTGGCCTGCACGAGGATTTGAACCCTCTAGTCCACCAAGATATCCCGTTAGGGTCTCTGTGAAACCAGGATGACACCACACTCGAAAGTGCTCTCACTGGCACGCAAGTGCAACCAGCCAGTCTCGTCCAAACTCTTTGGCAACTCTAGGGATTGACGCCGAGATTGAAAGATGCCTGGGTATAATATGTCTTCTTTACTTTCATTACTTTCTCTTACTTTCATCTCCACCTCTCTCTCTCACTCTCTCTCACACTCTTTCTCTCACTTCAATTCTTTTTTTTTTCTTTTTCATTCTATCTGATTCGTTCTCACTTCATAGCCTACTTCTTTACTTCTAGCCTCTTTCGTCTCTCTCTCTCTCTCTCTCTCTCTTTCTATCAATCTATCCCTTACACAACCGATATATCTTTATTCACATTTATTCGCCCTCATGTTCTCGTCTGTCACTCACACATACAAACATTTTCACACTACCTCTCTATTAGTGTCTCACTCTCTCTTTTACTTACATCAATTTATACCTTTTTATCTATGTATCTCTCTCCTCTCTATATTGTTCTATTGAGATCTCTTATTTTCTTACTTTCTCTCTCTCTCTCTCGCGCTCTCTCTCTCTCTCTCGCTCTCTCTCTCTCTCTCGCTCTCTCTCTTGCTATGTCTTACTTCCTAATTTCTCTGTCACTCTTTATATCTTTTTTTATGGGGCACGGTAGCCGAGCGGCAGCGCGTTCGACTGGCGATCCGAGGATAATGGGTTCAAATCCTGGTGAAGCCGGGATCTTTTCCCAGGACTTGAGGGTGTCCCTAAGTCTACCCAGCTCTGATGGGAACCTGACATTAGTTGGGGTAAAGTAAAGGCGGCTGGGCATTGTGCTGGCCCCACATCCCCTAGTATGCCGTGGCCACAGAAACTGGTGAACGCTGCTGCACCAGGCTCTCGTGATCAGTTTGGTCCGAAGGGTGCTTTACTACGCAACTCACTCACAACACACAAATGTAAAATATATTTTTTATTTTTTAGAAAGATTATTGAGACAGTTTAAATAGTATAGATAGATTAACTTATATTATTATGTGATATATATGTATATATATATATAAATAAATATATATATATACTATATGCTATATATACACTTTATTATTTATAGATAGATAGATTTATACATATTTAAATATATATAGCCTATATATAGAAGCATAGATATATAGATATACTATTAATAATGTAGATTTAGATATATAGATGATAGACAGATAGATAAATAGATAAAGTATATTAGTTAGCTGTCTGTAAATAATTGAATGAATAAAACTAACATCTGATATCAAACTAATTAAAACGATATGTGTGAATGTTTAAAATATAAACAGTCGGGCCGCCATGGAAAAACAACAAGATGTGCTTAAAAAAAACACAGAAAAAATTATAAATATTTATTCGGCCATTCTTGAAGCAAATGAGCTAAGATATTTTTTGTAATTACCAAACTCTTCTTTTTTATCTCTCTCTCTCTCTCTCCTTCTCTCTCTCTCTCTCTCACTCTCTCTCTCTCTCTCTCACTCTCTCTCTCTCTCTCCTTCTCTCTCTATTTCTCTTACAGTTACACGCACAAACACACGTGGATTTCATTAAGTGTCGGTTCTTAATTTTTTTATTTTTTAATAAATTTAAAAACATGCAGAGATTTCCCATTGGATATCTTCTGCCAATCAAAAGGTGTGATTTTTTTTTATTTTTGCTGTTGTACTTATTGAATACGAAACAAATTAAAGTAGCGGGGCCGTATTTAGGATTGTGGGGGCCCTGTTCCCAAATTTATGTGGGGGCCCCTCATGGCCTCGCCCCTGCTTTCCACATAGGCCTACCTCAGAAAAATGCCGTTAATTCATGTTACATTCTATAAAATCATACATACTTTTTATGTTGCACTTAGCTTGATTGAACTGGAGCGCTTTAAATTGTAGGGGATAAATGAATTTTTTTTTACATTTTAAACGAAAGAATGGGGATGCAACTAAACAAAATATTTTTGAGATGTGTGGGGGCTCCTATCTGTGGGGGCCCCTGTTCCAATGGACCACGTGGAACATGCCTAAATACGCCACTGGTTCTATGACAATTATCGAGATTGGGTTAAAGTTTTGTAGTATGGTATGATCACATTTTAATTTTTATATTATATTTTCTTTGAGAACTAGATTTTATACTTATTTATCATTTTATAAAAATAAATTGTCATGCATAATCTATTAACTTTTACATTAATTTAGTCTTTCTGTCAGGAATTATTCAAATATTTTTTATATCAGTTTACTAAAATATATATCTCTGTCTGTCCATATTATATGCCTGTCTGTCTGTCTCTGACTGTCTATCTATTTTTCTACATAACTATCTATTTATCTATTTATTTATCTGCCTGTTATTTGATGATTCGTGGTCTGGTCTATCTAACCATCTACGTATCTATTAGTCTAACTTCCTATAATATATATCTATCTAATATAGGCCTATATATCAAAGCTATCTATCTATCTAATCTTCCACTATGTCTAGACTATGTCTATAGCCTATCTATATCCAACTTTATCTACATCTGCATCTATATCTGCAAATATATTTATATCTATATATCTAGTTATATAGCTATTTTGACCTGTAGATGTTTATTTTCTATCCATCTATCCATCAGTCGCTCTGTCTTTGCGTTCATATGTCTTTCATTCTATCTATTTAATTAGGTAGAACATTTACCATTAACGCAAAAAAGGTTACCATTCAATATGTTAGGAAAGTATTAGGTCCAACTTCCCATGTGTTGACAACTTGACAAGGCCCAATAGGAAAAATTGTTTGATAAAATAATTTTCTAAGGTATACTATGTTTGTAATACTAGTTGGAGGTAGATAGATGTGCCCTAATACGTCACAGCTCAAAAAAAATTTACAAGATACCTCCCCCCGCCCATTTCTTGCTGATCGGTGAAACGTCTGGTACAATAAAAACTATCTTAAAGACAAACTTTATGGAATGCTGTCGGGTAAGTCAAGTATTTCTTTCGGACCTAATTGATCCCTCAGGCCGGTGAAGCAGTTCACTAGTTTCTGTGGCTACGGCATACTAGGGGATTGTGGTGGCCATCACAATGCCCAGCCACGTTAACTTTACCACACCTAAAGGTCGGGTACCTATCAGAGCTGGGATGAATAGACTTAGGGACACCCTTTTAGCACGAAAACTATCCCATAGCCCTTACCAGGATTCGAACCCAGAACCTTCGGTACGCCTACATAACGCGCTGCCGTTCTGTCACTCGTGCCACATTGTGGAATACTGGATTCCAGTGCACAATGCGGTAGCAATATTAGACTTAGTGTTCAGCTAGTAAGATTGCTACGGTGATGGTGAAGGTCGAGCCATCGAAACACGGTACATTAAATCACAACAACATATAGTCTTTTAGATTATATTATTTTGTATCACACTAGGCATATTAGGGGATATGTAACCAAATCAATGCCCCAGCCACCTTTACTTTACTCCAACTAATGTCAGGTACCCATCAGAGCTGGGTAGACTCAGCGACATCCTCCATAACCGGGGAAAAAATCCTGGCCTGCACGAGGATTTGAACCCTCTAGTCCACCAAGATATCCCGTTAGGGTCTCTGTGAAACCAGGATGACACCACACTCGAAAGTGCTCTCACTGGCACGCAAGTGCAACCAGCCAGTCTCGTCCAAACTCTTTGGCAACTCTAGGGATTGACGCCGAGATTGAAAGATGCCTGGGTATAATATGTCTTCTTTACTTTCATTACTTTCTCTTACTTTCATCTCCACCTCTCTCTCTCACTCTCTCTCACACTCTTTCTCTCACTTCAATTCTTTTTTTTTTCTTTTTCATTCTATCTGATTCGTTCTCACTTCATAGCCTACTTCTTTACTTCTAGCCTCTTTCGTCTCTCTCTCTCTCTCTCTCTCTCTTTCTATCAATCTATCCCTTACACAACCGATATATCTTTATTCACATTTATTCGCCCTCATGTTCTCGTCTGTCACTCACACATACAAACATTTTCACACTACCTCTCTATTAGTGTCTCACTCTCTCTTTTACTTACATCAATTTATACCTTTTTATCTATGTATCTCTCTCCTCTCTATATTGTTCTATTGAGATCTCTTATTTTCTTACTTTCTCTCTCTCTCTCTCGCGCTCTCTCTCTCTCTCTCGCTCTCTCTCTCTCTCTCGCTCTCTCTCTTGCTATGTCTTACTTCCTAATTTCTCTGTCACTCTTTATATCTTTTTTTATGGGGCACGGTAGCCGAGCGGCAGCGCGTTCGACTGGCGATCCGAGGATAATGGGTTCAAATCCTGGTGAAGCCGGGATCTTTTCCCAGGACTTGAGGGTGTCCCTAAGTCTACCCTATCTGATGGGAACCTGACATTAGTTGGGGTAAAGTAAAGGCGGCTGGGCATTGTGCTGGCCCCACATCCCCTAGTATGCCGTGGCCACAGAAACTGGTGAACGCTGCTGCACCAGGCTCTCGTGATCAGTTTGGTCCGAAGGGTGCTTTACTACGCAACTCACTCACAACACACAAATGTAAAATATATTTTTTATTTTTTAGAAAGATTATTGAGACAGTTTAAATAGTATAGATAGATTAACTTATATTATTATGTGATATATATGTATATATATATATAAATAAATATATATATATACTATATGCTATATATACACTTTATTATTTATAGATAGATAGATTTATACATATTTAAATATATATAGCCTATATATAGAAGCATAGATATATAGATATACTATTAATAATGTAGATTTAGATATATAGATGATAGACAGATAGATAAATAGATAAAGTATATTAGTTAGCTGTCTGTAAATAATTGAATGAATAAAACTAACATCTGATATCAAACTAATTAAAACGATATGTGTGAATGTTTAAAATATAAACAGTCGGGCCGCCATGGAAAAACAACAAGATGTGCTTAAAAAAAACACAGAAAAAATTATAAATATTTATTCGGCCATTCTTGAAGCAAATGAGCTAAGATATTTTTTGTAATTACCAAACTCTTCTTTTTTATCTCTCTCTCTCTCTCTCCTTCTCTCTCTCTCTCTCTCACTCTCTCTCTCTCTCTCTCACTCTCTCTCTCTCTCTCCTTCTCTCTCTATTTCTCTTACAGTTACACGCACAAACACACGTGGATTTCATTAAGTGTCGGTTCTTAATTTTTTTATTTTTTAATAAATTTAAAAACATGCAGAGATTTCCCATTGGATATCTTCTGCCAATCAAAAGGTGTGATTTTTTTTTATTTTTGCTGTTGTACTTATTGAATACGAAACAAATTAAAGTAGCGGGGCCGTATTTAGGATTGTGGGGGCCCTGTTCCCAAATTTATGTGGGGGCCCCTCATGGCCTCGCCCCTGCTTTCCACATAGGCCTACCTCAGAAAAATGCCGTTAATTCATGTTACATTCTATAAAATCATACATACTTTTTATGTTGCACTTAGCTTGATTGAACTGGAGCGCTTTAAATTGTAGGGGATAAATGAATTTTTTTTTACATTTTAAACGAAAGAATGGGGATGCAACTAAACAAAATATTTTTGAGATGTGTGGGGGCTCCTATCTGTGGGGGCCCCTGTTCCAATGGACCACGTGGAACATGCCTAAATACGCCACTGGTTCTATGACAATTATCGAGATTGGGTTAAAGTTTTGTAGTATGGTATGATCACATTTTAATTTTTATATTATATTTTCTTTGAGAACTAGATTTTATACTTATTTATCATTTTATAAAAATAAATTGTCATGCATAATCTATTAACTTTTACATTAATTTAGTCTTTCTGTCAGGAATTATTCAAATATTTTTTATATCAGTTTACTAAAATATATATCTCTGTCTGTCCATATTATATGCCTGTCTGTCTGTCTCTGACTGTCTATCTATTTTTCTACATAACTATCTATTTATCTATTTATTTATCTGCCTGTTATTTGATGATTCGTGGTCTGGTCTATCTAACCATCTACGTATCTATTAGTCTAACTTCCTATAATATATATCTATCTAATATAGGCCTATATATCAAAGCTATCTATCTATCTAATCTTCCACTATGTCTAGACTATGTCTATAGCCTATCTATATCCAACTTTATCTACATCTGCATCTATATCTGCAAATATATTTATATCTATATATCTAGTTATATAGCTATTTTGACCTGTAGATGTTTATTTTCTATCCATCTATCCATCAGTCGCTCTGTCTTTGCGTTCATATGTCTTTCATTCTATCTATTTAATTAGGTAGAACATTTACCATTAACGCAAAAAAGGTTACCATTCAATATGTTAGGAAAGTATTAGGTCCAACTTCCCATGTGTTGACAACTTGACAAGGCCCAATAGGAAAAATTGTTTGATAAAATAATTTTCTAAGGTATACTATGTTTGTAATACTAGTTGGAGGTAGATAGATGTGCCCTAATACGTCACAGCTCAAAAAAAATTTACAAGATACCTCCCCCCGCCCATTTCTTGCTGATCGGTGAAACGTCTGGTACAATAAAAACTATCTTAAAGACAAACTTTATGGAATGCTGTCGGGTAAGTCAAGTATTTCTTTCGGACCTAATTGATCCCTCAGGCCGGTGAAGCAGTTCACTAGTTTCTGTGGCTACGGCATACTAGGGGATTGTGGTGGCCATCACAATGCCCAGCCACGTTAACTTTACCACACCTAAAGGTCGGGTACCTATCAGAGCTCGGATGAATAGACTTAGGGACACCCTTTTTGCACGAAAACTATCCCATAGCCCTTACCAGGATTCGAACCCAGAACCTTCGGTACGCCTACATAACGCGCTGCCGTTCTGCCACTCGTGCCACATTGTGGAATACTGGATTCCAGTGCACAATGCGGTAGCAATATTAGACTTAGTGTTCAGCTAGTAAGATTGCTACGGTGATGGTGAAGGTCGAGCCATCGAAACACGGTACATTAAATCACAACAACATATAGTCTTTTAGATTATATTATTTTGTATCACACTAGGCATATTAGGGGATATGTAACCAAATCAATGCCCCAGCCACCTTTACTTTACTCCAACTAATGTCAGGTACCCATCAGAGCTGGGTAGACTCAGCGACATCCTCCATAACCGGGGAAAAAATCCTGGCCTGCACGAGGATTTGAACCCTCTAGTCCACCAAGATATCCCGTTAGGGTCTCTGTGAAACCAGGATGACACCACACTCGAAAGTGCTCTCACTGGCACGCAAGTGCAACCAGCCAGTCTCGTCCAAACTCTTTGGCAACTCTAGGGATTGACGCCGAGATTGAAAGATGCCTGGGTATAATATGTCTTCTTTACTTTCATTACTTTCTCTTACTTTCATCTCCACCTCTCTCTCTCACTCTCTCTCACACTCTTTCTCTCACTTCAATTCTTTTTTTTTTCTTTTTCATTCTATCTGATTCGTTCTCACTTCATAGCCTACTTCTTTACTTCTAGCCTCTTTCGTCTCTCTCTCTCTCTCTCTCTCTCTTTCTATCAATCTATCCCTTACACAACCGATATATCTTTATTCACATTTATTCGCCCTCATGTTCTCGTCTGTCACTCACACATACAAACATTTTCACACTACCTCTCTATTAGTGTCTCACTCTCTCTTTTACTTACATCAATTTATACCTTTTTATCTATGTATCTCTCTCCTCTCTATATTGTTCTATTGAGATCTCTTATTTTCTTACTTTCTCTCTCTCTCTCTCGCGCTCTCTCTCTCTCTCTCGCTCTCTCTCTCTCTCTCGCTCTCTCTCTTGCTATGTCTTACTTCCTAATTTCTCTGTCACTCTTTATATCTTTTTTTATGGGGCACGGTAGCCGAGCGGCAGCGCGTTCGACTGGCGATCCGAGGATAATGGGTTCAAATCCTGGTGAAGCCGGGATCTTTTCCCAGGACTTGAGGGTGTCCCTAAGTCTACCCAGCTCTGATGGGAACCTGACATTAGTTGGGGTAAAGTAAAGGCGGCTGGGCATTGTGCTGGCCCCACATCCCCTAGTATGCCGTGGCCACAGAAACTGGTGAACGCTGCTTCACCGGCCCTATGATCACTTTGGTCCGAAGGGTACTTTACTTACTTCATATCTTTTACGTTTTGATTTTCTCTCTCTCTCTCTTACTTTCTAAATTTCTCTGTCACTCTTCATATCTTTTACTTTTTAACTTTCTCTCTTACGCGCTTAAGATCTATTACTTTCTGTCTGTCTTACTCTCTCTCTCTTCGACTTTCTCTCTTTCTCTATCTCTCTCTCTTTTATTCCAAATGTCTACTCTGCGCACATTCCTCTGGTGGCAGCGATTCTGCAGATTCTATTAAAGCCCTCGAGCGAACGAGCGAGTCTAGCTCCACCACCCACCCCCTACTCCCCCTACTCCCACTTCTCCCACCTCCCCTTTACTCCGTTTTCTTTATATTTCTTCTTCCTCTGTTTACCCCCCCCCCTCCCACCAGTTATTCACAACAGATGTATTAATACTGTATAGATCTTGTATTGCATTCTCACTCACTTACGAGGAGTCGTTGGGAGAAGACGAGGAAAAAAAAAAGGGGGGGGGGCGGCGGGTGTTGGGCCGAGGGGCTGGAAGCCTCCAAAACCTTTTCTCGTAATTCCAGAATGAGCTTCCGCAAGGGCGAGAAATTCTCGTAGACTTCCATTTTTTTTCTCCTTTTTTTTCTTATTTCTTTCTTTTCTTTTTTTTCCCTTACTTTTGCGTCGTTTCTCTCCGGCACTCTTAGTAGAAATGCAAAAAGGGTGATGGAAGGAGAGGGGGAGTGTGGTCGGGGTAGCTTCGAGAGTTCCAAATGGTTAACACGTGGTCAACAAAAGAGAAAAAAAAAATGGAAGGAGGTGGTTGGGGTGGAAGGGAGAGGTGGGGGTGAGGGGGGCGGGGGGCACCGGTGGCGGGAAACTGTTTTGTCATCGTGAACATATGCGACGAAAATAGTATGTCGAGGTGGGGAGGGGAGGGGAGCGGGGGCGCGGGAGGGATGGGCGGGAGGGGGTGAAGGGCGTGGGAGCGAATAATGGAACATGAGAGTGACTGAGCGAGGAAGAAAGGACGAGAGAAAAAGAAAAATATGGGGGCGGGAAGGGGGGGGGATTTTTAAAAGGTACAGCTGGACTGCAGATCCTAAGCGATGTCAGTTGTTCCCGGCCAGGGGGGCGGCGCGACAAACACAGACTTTCCCGATGGGGGCGCTTGTTGAGTCGCACACATCAATTTGTCCTAGAAGGCCGTTACTCAATATCTTCTGTTTTTCATTATTGCAAGCGCCAATGCTAGAAGCTAACACGATGATCAGGGAGTCGCAGATACTTGTCATAGGTTTTGCATACGATTTGCATGTCATTTGCATTCAATTAGAAATCGATTACTGTTTAAGTACCGCAACCCTAGACATTAAACCTTTGGTGGAGAGCTGTATTTTTTTGGGTTCTACGGCGGAGGCAGCGCGTGAATAAAACGTTCCCGTTGTATTGGGTTTGAATCCAAGTAACATCGCCACTAGTAAACCTTTCTCTGCCCCTGTGAGCACATGACATTAGCATATTAAAGTTGAGGCGGGAGGCTGGGCGTCGTGCTAGTCACTCAATGGGTTGCCTGAATATAATTTTTTTTTCAACTTTATCTATGAGCCTCAGAACTGGCTGTTCAGTCCAGGAGGTAATGATTTAATAGGGTGAATCAAGGGTGTGGCACACCGAGATCCTCCCCGAGACAAACCGCCCCGCTGGATACAATGTCCACAGTCACGTGCACTACTCTGCTTCTCCCCCACCCGCGGATTTCCCCCACGATCATTAACGCTTGTATTCCTGCACTATGCGCCCGGTAGTACTTATTCCAGACTATACAGGCATCAACCAAAGATCAGGGCTTGGTAAGGAGGGACTTTGCGCCCATTGCTTTCTCCCCGCCGAGTCTCGGGGCTTCTCGATAGTCAATGAAATCTCGGACTTGAGACAGGGCAGTCCCTCATGCGTCCATGCGTTAGCCTCATAACCAGAATATAAACCAACGCTAAGCGTAGGAGACAATGCTCTTTTTTTTTTCTTTGGCATTTGAATCTGTATAATGAATAAGATACGGTAATAATACACATACAAAAAACAATGATAAGAAAACCAGACAGACTATATTGATACATATGGCAACACGCGAAGAAGCATTCACATGCTATTGTGGCGACAACTTACAGTGTGATTGTAAGATCAGTACAATGCCCAGGCGCCTTTTCATTTTCCCTTCAATTCATGTCAGGTACCCACCAGAGCTGCCTTTACCCGGGCACATCCTCCAGGCCCAGGAAATACCGAATTTGAACCCGGAATTTTCTATACGGCAATGTTAACTCGCTGCCTCCAGACCACATTGTACCCTAGAATTTGGACCAGCCACGAGGCACAATTTATGCTGCATTTCAACAATTTAATTTATAATTATTACAATCATTTTGAATCATTCAGTGTGCCAACAGCGTGAAAGTCAAACTGATCAACTATATTATTTTTATAAGACAATTTCTTTAGTGCCGTGGCAAGACCAAGACCAAAAAAGCAAAGGAGCGTAATAGAGAAAATCATTAAAGCGTTTTATATTTCATAAAAAAAAAAATTACCTGTTTGTTATTATCAGCTTTTTAAAAAAAATCCATTCGTAGCTAATACACAAATGCATTACTCAACTTAGGACATTTATAGTTATCAACATTTGAATTTAGTTGTCTAGATCATAGGTTCTCAACGGGAGCGATATCGCCCCGCCGGGGGGCCGTGAGAAGCTTTAGGGGGGCGCTGACATTCCCGGGGACGATTGGGGGCGATGAAGGGCAAGTGGGCGGTACAAACGTACCTGATATATTTTAACACCTCACCTATTTGAATCGATTAGTTTTTGGAGGATGAAATGTGATGTAAACGCAAGTGCTGCTAAATATCTGATATCCCTTACCAGTATGCCCACATATTATTATATTTAATATAAAATAGGTATCGCAGTGACTTTTCGATGAGTAGGGGTCAGCAAATATAGTGTGCGGCCAGCTGGTCCTGTG
Organism: Anisus vortex; assembly: GCA_949126835.1. Classification (NCBI taxonomy): domain Eukaryota; kingdom Metazoa; phylum Mollusca; class Gastropoda; family Planorbidae; genus Anisus; species Anisus vortex. The sequence goes on from OX421499.1 coordinate 4,015,032, forward strand.
GTTGGTTCAGCGGACTGTTAACCTTGCTGATCGATCACTGTCGCCTTAAGATCTGCTAATATTAATGATATTTTGATCTCTAATTAACCGAGATGTCATTAAGGTATTTTAACCAATCAAGAACATCTGAAAGATATTGTTAAGCGGTAGAGATAAGTAGTAATCATACAAACTGGGTAGTTATTGTAATGCTTGAAAATATACATATAGATTCTTTAGTCATATAATATTTGTATAATTTTCAAATACTTTTTACAGTTTGATCATTTCAAAGTTATAAATTGTAAGCCATTTATTTTTATAAAAGAAAGAGAAAACAAAAATATTAGATCAAATAAAACGGGCTAATTATCTCCCTTTAACTAAAAATGTTTCCACATTTGATTCAATATTGCTGCCAAACAAGTTCTGTTTTGTAATATAACAAATATTACTGATGATTAGACCTAAGGCTTTTGCAACCAAAATTGAAACAAAAATAGACAAATAGCTAGCAACACAACAGGCAAAGGATTCGCATTAATATTGATTTATTTAAACCTTTTGTTAAGGCAATTTTTTGATCTATTAATTCTTACAATTGAATATGTTTCCTTTTCAGTTTTTTTTAACCATAATTAATCACACAAAAAGTTTAGTCCGCCTAAAAAAAAGCGGAAACTATAGACCAGATGGGCGGAAGGGAGGGGGCGGTGAGTGGAAAAAATATTGTAAAAGGGGGCGGTGAGCCGAAAAAGGGTTGAGAACCTATGGTCTAGATTCTAGATATTATTCCAGTAATAGATATACATTCATTAATGTTTGATCTTTGAATAACTGAGATATACTCCAACATATATTATTATTTTAACCCGAAGGTGTGACAAGTGAAGAAATTATTGCAATTAAAATGTAGAGATACGTAATAACCATACACACTGGTTAGTTATTTTAATGTTTAAAAATGTACATTTACATTCTTTAGTCATAAAATATTTATATAATTTTCAACCATCTTGTGTAATTTTACCATTTTAGTGTTATAAATTGTAAGCCATTAATATTTTTTTAAAGGAAACAAAAAAGAAACATATTAGAAATATTAATGTAAAAAAAAATTGTTAATTTTCTCCCTTCAATTAAATTATACAAATTTGATGCCAGTGATACCAAACGAGTTAATTGTTTTAAAAAAGATCTAACTAGTGGTCTTTTGAAAATGCTCATCTATCTTAATTTGCCTTAAATTACGGAAAGAGTTAACTGTTTTGAAATTGATTTCACGGAAAGATATGCCCAGTTTCAATGCAAATCCATTCCAGTTGTCAAACACTTCAAGTGCTTTTAGACCCAGTCTTGTAAATGGAAGTTTAACTCACTAAAACGTGTCGCCATGTCATTCAGAAACATTGGCTTCAACAGTCAATTCTCCTCATTCAATGACGGATTTTGTTTTCCATTAAGATACATCTTAATTGCTTCCAGACAAGAAAATAGTCTATACCTATGCTTTACCTATACTCCGTATGACTTTCTTCTAGAAGAGACTAGAAAAAATATAAAATTGACTATCTTAACAAGAGATTGCAAGTCCAATGACGGGAGCTTTGCATAGAAAGATTCCTGAACTGAAACAGTCGACGTCCAGTGTGATTCCCATGTAGTCCGCCATGCAGCACCCACTAATTATGCTGACATACGTTGTTTTCACTTGCATTAAACAATATTCTTGGAGTTCTTTCGCGTGCTACTGAAAATCGTTCTGCGGGCCAAGTGTGGCGCGCGTACCTTAGGTTGCCGACCCCTGCTATAGAGCATTCGCGTTGATTCTATAATACTTTTCGATACTAGATGTTCATCCCGAAAATGAGCAGTAGATGCAATCAATTTTGCAGAAATTCCCATCACTATTAGCTGCTAGAAAAAGAACCGTGAATGGTTAAATAAAAACTTCACTATTATACAGTGTGTGTATCCTGAGGCACAGGGTTTTCTTATAACATTTGATACGTACGAATTCTTAGTTATTCTATTAATCTGGAAAAATTGCTAAAAGTGGGTCCTTTTTCCTAAAATTTCGCTCCCCCCTAGCGTCAAAACCTGCCTACGCCACTGGGCATAGGCCTTATCTTAAAATGCAGACACGCCCCTAAACTCCGTGGCGTATTGCCCGAAGCACAGAGTGGCTAAAATGCCTAGAAACGGATTACAATCACTCAATGTCTGCAAACTTAGGTGGCACCACTAGTACTCTAGAGTTGCTAAAGAAAAGTTAACCCTTCCCGTACCGACCTACTTCTATCAATGCTGCCTTCAGTTCCGCTATATACGCGCCCGGGACTCTAAGGGTTAATATTTAGGCTAACATTAGATTGTTTACCTTGCAGTAAAAAGTATTAATTTTTTCTTGCTTAGAATCGCTTTATGACAGAAATGTGCAAGAATGGAGTTTTTTTTTAAAAGGTAACCTTAGCTTGTTATGGTAGATACGAGGAACCGGAATGCACACATTCTTTATTACGATTCTATGTAATAATTTAAACTAATAGACTTATTGTAAATGATATAAGAAAGAAATGTATATTATTATTTACTCTTGATACGTACGAATTCTTAGTTATTCTATTAATCTGGAAAAATTGCTAAATGTGGGGCCTTTTTCCTAAAATTTCGCTACCCCTAGCGTCAAAACCTGGCTACGCCACTGATGTTAAGCTTTTGGCTTTGTAATAAAAGAATTGGATGGGGAGGCAGGGAATAATAAGGAGAGATACTGCTAGAAGGATAATGATAGTTATAAAGATATAAATATATCATTTTAAGGGTTATCAATTTCATTTTTTAATAAGTAATGTAAAGTCATTAGGCAAAAAATGGAGAAAGGTGTCCATTCGCTCCCCCATCAACGACCACAACAATCAAGGGTCTGGTGATGATGATGTAAAGTCATTGCGCCATTTTAAATCAAGTTTGTCCATGGGGCATATTATGTAAACGATCACGTTCAGGTTTCCGGCATACGAGAAGATTGTTTTGCATATCGCCATTACCGTTTCTTCAAAACTAATTTCAAGGACATCCTCCAGTTCCAGAAAAAAACGTTAACCAGGATTCAAACCCGAGACTGTCGGTGCGGAAATCAGTGTCCATTACGTTAGTACATTTCGTGAAAGCATGATAATAGCCACTTCGGGTTATAATTTGTGAATAAAAAGAATGACTGATAGAGATTAGACGATTTAATAAAAGGCAAAATGCTGATATAAATAACACTTTTTAAAAAGTGAACATAACATTTAAAATAAAACTAAACAGGTGAAAAATATTCAATTTTCAGAAACTGCATATATTTAAATAAAGATTATAGGTCTGTGAGAGCACATATTTGAAGTCATGTCGTCTCATGGATCCTTTGACCTGAAAAATAAAAATAGAATTCCTGTCAACACTTTCACGCTATAAAATTATCCGACATTGGAAATATGGCCACCAAAAACATTTAACCGATCAGCGGCGGACCCCCCGCCCCCCCCCCCCCCCAAACTTTGATTTTAGACTAGTAGCAGGGCACTGGTGTAAAAACCTATGAGCTAAAACGACAGAAGTGAGGACAATGTTCCAAACTTTTGACGTAGTAAACAGTAAGCGCGATTCAATGAAAAAAATAAAGACAAAGAATGTTATTTAATGAAGACTTGCAAAACAGGGAAAAGGGGGGGGGGGGGGGGGGACGTACACGGAAAAGAGGAAATGGAGGTCGGGCGTGGGGGGGGGGGCGGTAACGTGGGGGCGGATACTCCCTAGATTAAGGGAGGGACGCCTTTGGAGTCTCAACTTTTTTGTTTTGTTTGTTGATTTGTGAATGTTGTTTAATTAGATCACTTAGACAATGAGCGGATTGTGGTTCCAACACACCGCTCAGGTGCACGGAATACCTGCGGTTTCAGTTGGACTCGTAGCGGCTAATGTTTCCCAGTCACGTCCACAAATAAAATTTAAAAAAAAGGGGGATAATTATTGACCGCTAATTATAGCTTCTGCGCGGTTGTCCTTCCCTGGATTATTTACTCATTAACGCTAATTGCCCTTGCGGTTGCGGCTTCTTCGTCGTCATCGCCGGAAGTTGAGGAGACGACCTCCATCTTGACCTATTTTTACAATCATCAATTTTTTTCTTTAAATATTACTCGCATAGCTTTTGGGCCTCAGCACTTAAAACAAGTTGAAGAATCAGAACAAAAAAAAATAAAATAAAATAAAGTTAATTGAAAAATTATACGGAAGAAAAATAAAGAAATCTGATTGGTTAAATTTTTTAATGGAGTTCCGGTCTCATTCTTTAAAACAAAACAAAAAATATTTAAGTTGTAATGTTTATTACAAGTGATTATTGACAAGTAACAAAAGTGTTACACTAAATAAAACATCACTTAGTTCATCAGGCTTTAGGAAAGAAAGGATAAAACGCATAGCAGTGATAATACGTCAAGCATTTCTAAATGTGGAACACAAGGTCACGCAAAACAAAAAAATAATACTCACAAAGACATGGAGAAATTGAACTATAACATTTTGTGTATTCCCAACGCAATTAACAATTCATGAAATAACTTTTTATGCAGGCGTGGCATTAGGGCATGGAATAGGATTCTCAAGCAGTTAGTCAACGAATGCAGCAATTCAAAATGTTAAGAAAAATTCTGATCACTTATACGATAAGAAGAAACAAGTTGACAGTGAAGCATTGAAGATAATAGTATTTCTTTGCATTACTTTATATCACTAAACAATAATCTTTGATATTTTCACTTATAAGTTTGCTTATTGATATGCAATCATAATTTTTATTCATATCTACGATTGAAGTAATAAATCAAGGAAAAATACTGTCACGTTCGACGTCGAATCATTTTGTGTTTTCTTTTGTTTCAGTAAGTTTTTATATCACTGGTTTTTATGAAGACCTTTATTTTCAGACGCCCTCTCCCCTCTCTCTCCCTCTCTCATATAAATTCATTATATAATAATAACAATAGTGCTTGTATAGCGCATATCCCGTTATTGATGGTTCTATGCGCTGACGACAGTTGCAGAATACAGACTTATCTTATACATTACAGACGCTCCTTCTATAAAGAAAAGTTTAGTTTTGCATTTTGATTAATGTTTTAAATGATGTTAAATTACTGGTTTTCCTGGTTTGTTTAGGCAACCCCTTCCACGCCCGGATGCCACTTATGTGCATTTATTAAGAAACGTGTTTTTTTTGTCTGTATGTTTATCACAGCAATGTAACAGATTATTATTTTTTGTATTTTTAAGTTAGAAGTTAATGCCTTATTTTTCTATTCGTCCTTCTGTCCTCTTTCTTTCTTCAATCTATTTAGCTATCAATCTCTCTCTCTCTCTTTCTCTTTCTTTCTCTCTCTCTCTCTCTCTCTCTCCCTCTCTCTCTCCTCCCTCTCTCTCTCCTCCCTCTTTATCTATATTTGATCTATGTCTCAAAAATTGACTTGCATCTTTTTTTTTTTTGTAGTTTCATCTTACTGTTCAGTGAAAGCATCACTGTATGCTTTCTACATCAACAATTCTTCAGGGAAATATTCTCGAACACAAAAATTACTGCATCGTGCTATCACTTACCCACACAATAGTGAAGAGACTGGATCGGCTGGGGAGAAGGGTTTAACATATTACTTCCGGAAAATTGTCTTCATGGCTAATGGTAATTCATCCTCGACCAATAGCCCTCGTGACATAAGGCATACCACGAGACTGTTAATGGTCTTGGAAGCATTTTTGTGTGGTAACGTTACCTCTTTTAGGGGAGGTACCAGCGGGTGTGCTAAATGAGTTAAGGGAGGAAAATACCAACGGGGATGAGAAGTGCTGTCATGAGCTCAAATGCCAGAGCTAAAAATATGTTGAGACAATTTTTCATGACTATGGAGTTCTTGGGGTCATGAAGACATGTCTTTGAAGCGACATTCTTTTTGCCTCGGGTTCGAATCCAACTTTTAAACAAATTAGATTATTTTTTCATTGACCGAGAAGGTGTTCACGAGTCATTCTACTCAGCTCTGGTGATTAATTGAGTTCCTTTTCGCTTGGCCACACAATCCCATAGTATATTGTAGCAAACTATTGATTTCTACTTTATGTAAATGATTCCGGAAGATATTTGCTCTGTCGTTGAAATCTATGCATCATTTTTTTTTATATACTAGAAAGTAATAGATCATGTCAATTGTGTCATCTACGTTTAAAACGAAAGTAGAAATTACTTGGGTTGAACTTTGGCAGGAGAATGTATGCGCCAGTTATTTGCCGAATACAATTGTTATTAAGATTTTAAAAAGTTGCCCATGCAAGTAAAGAATAGGCTTATGTAAGTGGTTTTACAATGTGGCGTTCCTATAGACAAAAAAAAGCAATAATCAATACGGCATGACGAAATGTGTTTATATTGTTTGGCAGACATTTTGTTTGGTAAGAAACCGCAAGCATTTTTAAAGGCACTGTTTTTGTATATTCTGCATTAAACTTTTTTTGTAAAGGGTGTATGATCGTGCTCTATGACCTTTGTTAAACCTACCAAGACAGTTTTTTTTTTTATTCAGCTCTAAACTACTGTTACGGAAAGAAAGACTTTAAGCTCGCCAAGCTCTGGATTGGATGACTGTCCGAGGCACTTTAGTTTTAACAAATTATGTCACCATTAGCTCGAAAATTGGTGGAACAAAAATCCTTGTAAGTGAGGCATATTCCGTAACGAAACGGAGTGTGTCCCCAAAGCGATAGCGTTTGAGGCAATTTGACAAGTCTTAAAGAGGCCTGACCTCTTTTGGTTCAGTGTATCCCTGAACTTTCGGTTTACTTCCGACAACACAAATTAAATAATGTTTTCGGATTGTTTCAAGTAAGTATAGTTTTTGCTGGAGCTCTGGTCTTTTAGAAAAATACAAGATTAGTTATGAGAAATCCATTTTTAACATCAAATATTAGTAGGCGATAATTAATAGTCGACGTGTTTAATAGTCGCGTAATGTTTAATTAAAATTTATTAGTTTACTAGTAGCATACACTAAACTAAACTTATAGACTTTACTTCAGGTGCCAATGCATACACATAGGGCCTATCTCCTGTTTATTTCAAGCAAAACTCTTTAAATATTACATTGGAAATACTTGATTCTTGACGTCTGACGTTTACAATCTATTATTTTATTTCGGCAACATCTTTTGGAGATGAAATAAAAATTTAAACCCTACATCTTTTCTTACTCGCTGTACAACTAGTAATGCAGCCCATTTAATGTTTTGTTAGTAAATGAATGAATAGGACCGGAAGTGTTAGAATAGATCGACCTTTTAGGTTCACCAATCATGCATACTTATTAAGACTTGTCAATGGTTTAGATTAAACTCATCTAAATTATAAATGCCCATAATATTTGTCAATGCCCGTGGTTTGTCAATTCCCATTGTTTGTCAATGCCCATGGTTTGTAATCGCCTATGGTGTGTGCATACTTATGGTTTGTAAATGCCCATAAGTACTTGTACTTTCTCCATATTACAGTAATAGTACATTAAAATTGTAATAATACATTTTGAAAAGTACAATTTCCATTTTTTAGATAATTTTGTTCCTTGGTGCTAGTGAAAGTGCGTTTAACCGTTGTTGTTTTTTTTGTAGCATTGCATACAAAATACCGTGTGTCCAGCACAATGTCTATCTGCATTTACTTTGCCCAAACGAATGGTATACACAATTTAAATTACTGCTCCGTAAAATACTGAATTCTGACAAAGCCCAACAGATGTATACGATTTTTATAATAAAAAGACTAGAAATCAATACTAGTTGAGTGACTTTAAACTAAGAAATATAAAGTATTTTTTCATCTCGCATAGTTAAATGTGGAGTTTTCTATACGAGTGACGTCAAAACACAAGAACCAGAACTCTATTCGTAGATGAAAAGTAAACCAAAGACAATAATAAGATTGACCGCTGGCTGTAATATTTCTGCTATTTGATAACTTGAAACACTTAGTTTCGGAATTTCCCATCGCACTCAGTTCTCAAGACTTCCGGTTTAGTAATTCGCTATGATTTTGTCAAGGGAAAATTAAGATTAAAATCGAAAGTTGTATACAGCGGAAACCTTTAATGCAATCGTAGGAGCGTAGAAGTAATTTAAGACAGCCTAATTGGTTGGGCACGGAAAAAAAAGAGCATACAAGCTCTAAAAACAGAGAAAGCGGTCCGTCTTATTATAGTCTTTGGTTAAACATATTATTTAAGTGCGTGTGTGTTTATGTCTGTAATATGCCTGTGAATGTGTGTGATTTAGTGATTTTGTATACGAGTGTCAATGTGTGAGTGTGTGTGTGTATATGTAAATCTATTGGTGTCGAGGTTTGAAAGCAAGAAGAAGAAACAAAAAAAATCCAAAACTCAAAACCTCCATACAGCTGGTTGTGTGCCAGGTGTTCCAGAGCCTGGCAGTTGAAGTGACGAACTGGGATTGATGAAGGGGATCCGAGCTACCCCGCTTGTTCCCTTGACGGCATTCCGCCGTTTAGAGTTACCCCCGTCTTCCCCCCCCCTACCTCCCCCCCCCCTCCCCATCCCCTTCAATCCCACTACTGGAACATATTGCGTTGTGGCGATGCCTGGGTTTCAGGGGCGCTTGTCATTCTAAGAGTTCCCTGAGACACGTGCTTTCAATTTATAAATCTGATCGGCACTTCCATGTTTTAACTTTCTTTTTCTCTTTCTCAATCTTCCATTGCCCGTCCATGATTTTTACTTTTTTTGTTTTTTTTCTTTACTTTTTACTTTTTTTTTTCTTTTCGTCGTTCTTACATTTTCCTAAGACTTACTTTTTTTAAATTTTTATCCTTATAGTTCTGGGGTTTAATTTTCTTTTTATTTTCGCCCTCAATTTTTAAATTAATGAAACAGGAAGAAAAAGAGAGAGAGAAAAAAAAAAGAAAATGTGTGAAAATCAAGTACACAATTACACCCTCTTGACGCCCCATAGGGCGTACAGGTGTTTTAGTATTGGAGGAGCGGAGAGCTTTTAAGTTAGAAACAAAATAGTATCCCCATCAGACGAATTGTGGTCGTCAGGGTAGGCCTACAAGCACGACGTGTTCACGAATTGTGGTCCTCAGTGTAGGCCTACAAGCACGAAGTGTTCACGAATTGAGGTCCTCAGTGTAGGCCTACAAGCACGAAGTGTTCACGAATTGAGGTCCTCAGTGTAGGCCTACAAGCACGAAGTGTTCACGAATTGTGGTCCTCTGTAGGCCTACAAGCACGAAGTGTTCACGAATTGTGGTCCTCAGGGTAGGCCTACAAGCACGAAGTGTTCACGAATTGTGGTCCTCAGGGTAGGCCTACAAGCACGAAGTGTTCACGAATTGTGGTCCATATCCTTCCCATGCATGCTATGGCTTTAGACACTACCTGCTCTCACCCCCAAAATTAATTTCAATTTGAGCACCCTTCCATTTTATTTAGTTTTTTAGAACCCTTTTTTTTTCAATTGGGCACTAACAAACATCCAGTTCTTTTCCTTTATGTTTTATTTGGCCCCAACCGTCTCTATCGCGTAAACTCTTTCCATTTCAACTAGACCTTGATCTTAGACCCATGACTCAATTGAGACTTCCTCATACATAAGCTTATATGTATAATATATAATAACGGTGACCAGATTGTTCGATCGTCATTCCGAGGGTCATGGGTTCCTTGTATGCCGTGGCCACGGAAACTGATGAGCGCTGCTTCACCAGCACTAGGGAACAATTTGGTTCTACAATCATAGACCGTGGCAACGTAAAATTATGATGTGCTGGTTTGACTTGATATACACGGGGAGAGAAAGAGCGACACATTATATAGATATAGATTAGATAGATAGATATATATATTGATAAATAGATAGATAGATGGATAGATAAATAAATAAATAGATGGATGGATAGATAGATAGATAGATAGATAAATAAATAGATAGATGGATAGATAGATAGATAGATGGATAGATAGATAGATAGATAGATAAATAAATAGATAGATAGATAGATAGATAGATAGATAGATAGATAGATAGATAAAAAAATAGATAGATGGATAGATAGATAGATAGATGGATAGATAGATAGATAAATAAATAGATAGATAAAAAAATAGATAGATAGATAAATAGATAGATAGATAGATAGATAGATAAATAAATAAATAGATAGATGGAAAGATATATAGATAGATAGATAGATAGATAAATAGATAGATAGATAGATAGATAAATAAATAGATAGATAGATAGATAGATAGATAGATAGATAGATAGATAGATAGATAGATCGTTTTAAATTTACGACATGCGTCACGTGTCACTCAAACGTGAAAAAAAAAAGAATTCCACGCACTCGCGCGTGTGTGTGTATTTCATTTTTCTTATTTGTTGTTTGTGTTTTGTATTTTTTTCTTTTCGCCACTCATTTCCGAGAGTTGCACCTGAGCCGAGCTTCGCCGAGTCACAAAAATGCGAGATGATTGGTGAGAAGGAAAGTGTTTGAACGATGGCGGTCTCGGGAGGGTGCTGATGGGGGTTTGGGAAGGGGAAGGGGAGGGGGAGAGGTGGAGGGTAAAAGAAGAGGCGAAAGCTTAAATTATGGTTGAAGTGGTAGTGTACGGGGAGGGGCTAGGGTGGGGGTGGGGGGGAGGGAGAGATATAACTAATGGAACAGCTGCAAATGTAAAGTTAAACAAAAAATTATTATGGAATGCTTTATAAAAAAAAAATCAGGCAGAAAAAGAAATGGAAGGTTAAAATTTGGCTCTGACTTCCGTCATAAGTTCATTAAGACAAGCATTTTCAATCCATCAATCCATGCATCCATGCCATCGTCGTGTCATTCATCCATCTATCCATTCATTCAACCTTTCTAGCGTCTGTGCGTCAATTCGTTTCGTCTTCTGATTCTTACTATCTTTCACTATCTTTCGCTTTTGTAAAATAGATTAATTTATTTTTCTCTCCGTAGATATATTTCTAGTTCATATTTCTCTCTTAGTCATTTTTGCTTCACTAGAATAATTCTTTTCTCTTCAACTATTCTATCTTGTGATTCTTCTTCAGAGTTCCATGTTTCCTTGACGCATTAGACTGCTAGTCCCGTCTCACTCCTGTACCCATGGGACCACCAGTGCGCTCGCATCAAGAAAACACCGGTGTGCCAACGCATGGGGGACAGCCCCTGCTGCGCGTCCGAGACTCATTGTACATCCTCGTGTCTCAGTGGGAAGGAAGCAATGAGCGCAGCGTTCCGACCTCAACCCCGCCCTGGTGCCTGGATGCCTATACATTTAATATACCGGGTGACATTGCATGTATACGGGCGAGCCACCTCGATAATGATCCGAGTGGACTTCCGCAGTGGGGGGAAAACAGTGCATGTGGCTGCTGTAACGCCACGCCTTCGATAAAGTAAGAACAAAGCTAGTGTAATTTTAAAATAAAGTTATAATATTCCATTTTGCGGTCATTACAGATCAACATTCTGCTGAAACGGTGTTTGCTTGTGTGTCCAAGACAATGCTCTGCGCTATTTGTTTCCCTCCCTGTGAGTGAATTTTATTAAGACAGATTAAAAATAAAATTTAGAACAAAATAAAGGAAAGTGATACTTGAAAAAAATACAAATATAAAAAGATGCTTTATAACAATGTGGCATACTTTATTTTTTCTAGATGGCCCAGTTCTAGAGCGCATAAAAATTGCGCATGACTGAGTGGGTAGTATTAATTTCCGGTGCCAAACACTTAGTCTAAAAAAAAACAGACCGCAGTCGTGACAACTTTGGTTTCAAACAGATTTTTGAAGTGGCCCAAAGCAACGGGAGTTATGAAAAAGATCGTGCGCCTGCCACTCATATTTCTCTCATTCTCTCGTATTGAAATCGGGACAAGCCACTTAAAACTTTGAACAATCCTTTTTTTTTCTCTTGTAGAAATATTACTACAAGAGTTGGCAACAATTTATTGAAGGGGCTGCTTGCGGTCAATGATCTGAAGTTGACACAGTACCACAGTGACTCTGGGGGGGGGGGGGGAGGGGGGAGGTGGTCCTAGCGATCTGATGGGGTCCCATGCCTAGAAATATTTGTCTGAAAGCTGGTTGCCGAAACAACAACAAGCACACTTTCTGCTACATATTTCATTTTTTTTTACAATAGAATGTACCGAATGGAGCTGGTAAGTCTTACGTGCGCCCTTGTCATAGGGGGATTGTGTGGCAATGCAATGACTAGATGACTATTTTTTCCATATACTAATAACAAGTACTTAAATGGGCTACATAGACTCAAGGATACTCAAACTAACCAAGAAACGATAAAATTGTGGAGAGTTCAAACTGGATTCAAACCCAAGTTTTTGGCAATGTCAATCCAACGCAACTGCCTCTACAGTTCCGGTGTTTTCTATATCAAGCGTAGAGAGCTTCGTTACTCAAACACCGCGGAAGATATATTCAAACGTACAGCAATGCAGCGGATCGCCGGTGGTCTTACGATAGAGTGTTAGAATGATATATAGAAAAAGGCTCCAGTACAAACGCCTGTACTTTACTTTACTTGCTTTACTGGAGAGGGGGTGGAGTTCGATCGTATTATATAAATGGTGGCTGAGCGGCAGCGCGTTCGGCTGGCGATCAAAAGGTTCTGGGTTCGAATCCTGGTGCAAGCTAGTATTTTTTTCCCGGGACTTGAGGGTATCCCTGAGTCAACCCTGCTCTGATGGATACCTTACACTAGGGGTAAAGTAGAGGCGGCTGGGCATTGTGCTGGCCACCGCTGCTTCACCGGCCCTAGGATCAGTTTGGTCCGAAAGGTACTTTACTTATGTAAACAGTTAGAGAGAGAGAGAGGTGGCTTGAAAAAAGGGGACACATAAAACAGACAAAGTATACATTTGAGAAAGAGGCGATGGAATTCGTAAGAAAAGAGCAAAGGAAGAAAGAGAGTGATAGAGAAAAAGAGATAAGGAAAGCTAGGGGACTGAGTAGAAAAGAAAGAAATGCAAAACGGAAAAACTGAAAACTGACAGGGAAAGACAAGACAGAAGGCTATGCAAAAAATATAGGCTACAGAGAGAAAGAGGGAGAGAGAGAGAGAGAGAGAGAGAGAGAAGGAATTCAGATAGAGAGAAGGACATCTCCAGAGGGCCATCTAATTTCAATTCCTTCCTTTCATTTTCGAAGTCACGGGCGCGCAGCTCTTCATATCGCCCATCATTTCCGGTTTCGCCCGAGCACGGGTGAGTTGCGCCCCTTGTCTGGTGTTCTATGACACTAAATAGCCCGTTTCTCTGTTTGGTTATCTTCCCCTTTTGTATTGTCAGTAATTACTGCCCCCCTCGTGCCATTTGACAATATTTTGATATGAGATGCGAGAGTTACAAACACACAAATTTGAGAACGCGATGCCGGAATATCAAAGTCAAGACGAGGCCGAGCGGAAGAGTAACTCTTCCCTCCACCACCAAGCCGCGTTATGATTGGTTCGTTTACAGGAGCATAAACAAAACACGCGTATCCGATTGGTTCCATTCACTGCGGCACAAGTCTGCAAACATTATCATTTGATTGGCTTTTTTTCTTCTCTTTTTACCCCTCTCTATCTTTATTTCTTTCCTTCCCCTCTCTTTCTCTCTCTCTCTCTCTCTCTCTCTCTCTTTCTCTCTGTCTTCTTTGCTTTTGACGGGTTCACCAAATTTCTTTTTAACACTCCATGTTGACGTTGAGCGAATGTTGACAGTTCATGACGAAATGGAATTGTGAATATGGAATATTCGGAGTAGCCATTCTCAGCCGATCGGTTAGCTACGAGCTCTTGCAGGACCGGGGCTCTCTCACGCCCCGCACCCCACCCTTCCAACGCCTTATCTTAATATAGTCCAATGGCCCTATATTTAACAAACACATACACAAGTTCCTTTGCAAAGCTAAATTTAACTCAGACCCAAGACTTTTCGATTCCCCGTCATTTTTATATGTTTTAAAACATATGTATTAGGTTTTAAAACGTATTACTTTTTTTATAGTTTCAATGGTGAAATGTTATGTTGAAATGGTCATCCACTCTTCAATAACTTGTTTACCAGTTATTTATTATGAGTTATGTTCCTAACAGAAAGTCTCTGAAAGAATCTGGGACATACACATCCTGGGCGATTGAACCAAAAAAACAAAACAAGGACAAAAAGCGAAACACATCTATTTTGTGCATGTTTGTAGCTCATAATGTTCTATCAATCTTTTTTTGAAGTAAATAAGTAAAATAAAGTACACTTCGGACCAAACTGATCATAAGGCTGGTGAAATAGCGTTCACCAGTTTCAGTGGCCACGGCATCCTAGGGGATGTGTGGCCAGCACAATCAGCCGACTTTACTTTACCCCAACTATTGTCAGGTACCCATCAGAGCTGGGTAAACTCTGGGACACGCTCAAGTCCTGGGAAAAAAATCATAGCCTTCACCAGGTTTTGACCCCAGGACCTTCTGATCGCCAGTCGAACGCGCGGCTGCTCGGCCACCTTATGTGCTTAGACTTATCTCGACACTATTGACAAGTCTAAATGAGGCATGACCTTTCGGGTTTAATGAATGCATTAACTTCCGGTTTATTTCCGTCAGCAATCTTGAAATAATGTTTTCGGCTTTTTTTTTGTATAGCTTTTAGAAATATACAAAGGCTACAATATTAGTTATTCGGAAACCGTTTTTAATTCATAGTCTGGCGTTCAAAGTCAACCGTTTCCTTTTGGCAAACTCTTTTAGAAATTATTTTATCCTCTAAATCGCTTCTTACTCGCAGAACAACCTATTTTTTTGTACCCGATTACAATATTTATTTGAAATTTCTTTCCTAAAAGTCTTCAGTAAAAAAAAAAAAAATTAAATATAAGATTTATAGCGATTTTTAAAGTGTAGTTTGTACATTTTTGTATCTGCACCTTATACAGTTCTGTTTTTTTTTCCACCCGGGCAACGACGGGCAATGCAGCTTGTATATATATAAAGAAAGAAGAGACAGGATTTGGGCAAGAACTACGTAAATACTTTAAAATTGTCTCGTTTTTTTTTTCTTTGTGTGGGTTGTGATGCAGGGGAAGTGATCGAATGATCAATCTATTTGTAATCTATTTGTAACCTATTATCAATTCTTTGTGTGTGTGTGTGTGTGTGTGTGAAATTATCAATCAATGCGCTTTAAAAAAAACTCTTAAAGAAAATTTAATTTATAGAACGCGCGTAGATCCTGATTTAAAAGAGACAATAAGGAAAAAGCTCTGGAGAATAACAATATACCCCCCCTCCCACACACACACACAGATTCACCCACACACACACACACATACCCAGACAAACCAAACCACAAACTAATTCCAGAACACGATACTAGGGGTGTGATTGCAGTAATTGGAAGGGAACAAACAAACACACACACACACACACTTAAAAGCACACACACACTCACAAAAAAAACACATAAACACACTTACGAACGCTTAGAGGGACAAACACATTTAATGACGGGTTACGCTTTGGCTTTACGCCCTTTTCTCCGTTCCCTCCTCTTCATTGCCCACATTTCACGCCCCTTCACCCCCTGTCCCCATCCACCATTCCCCTCATAGTTGCACATAACATGGGTAGGCTGAACTGGCAACCTAATAATAATCTCATCACAATAGACAAAGCACAAGGAGGGGGTGGGCGTTGGGGAGGGGGCGTGGGGGAGTAGGGGAAGGGGGGCGCTAATCTGCTTTCCTGTATGCGAATAAATGCCGCTAACACAACATACCTCCAGGAGAAAATTTACATATAGTTCGTCTAGGCTGGGCTCCCCCGTTATAAACATGACATTTAAGCAACTGCGCCCCCCACCTTCAACACAGTCCACCTCCCCCAAGACACTCTCTTGTGATTCCTTATTATTCCTTAAACTTTTTCACCTCATTCCTAGTTTCTCTCGTTCTTTCTTTCTCTCTCACTCCTTCTTTCTTTCTTATTCTCTCTTCCGCCTCCATTTCTTCAACCTTCCCATGATTCCCAGCAGCGTGCTTCGCGATAGGTCATGTGTCCAGACGTTGCCAGGGTAACGACGCCATGTTTACAATGCGTCTGCGCTTGCTGCGTGCTGATGAGACTGCTAGATAGGGAAGTATGGGGTACGGGCGATAAAAAAAAAATTGTTATGATTTTATGAGAGGATGATTATTAAATAGAGAGATTGTGGAAGTGTGTGAGGGGGGGTGTAAGTGGGGTGAGGGGAACTGATGAACAAAATGAGATTGAGATATATATATATATATATATATATATATAAGGATAAATAAAGAAATGGGTGTAAGTATGCAAATGAGATGAATAGATAGATAGATTGATAAGTAAGTGGTTAGCTATGTAATTTGGAAGGTAGGTCAGTGTGTAGGGGTAAAGTTCGGTAGGTGTGTAGGTAGGTAGATAGATAAGTAGATATGTAGGTCGGTAGGTGTGTAGCTAGGTAGGTGTGCAGGTAGGTAGGTAGGTAAACAGGTAGGTAGATATGAAGTTTGGAAGATAAGTAGGTATGTAGGTAAGTATGTAGGTAGGAAGATTGGTAGGTAGGTGGGTAGGTATGCTGGTGGGCTTAGGTATGTTGGAAGGTAAGTAGTTACAGAATCCTCAAAGAAGACTAAGGCTGTGATCCATGCAGGTATCAAACATAACACAATTACAATTAAAGACCAATTTTAATCACTGCATAGGTTTAGAAAAAAAAAACATATTACTGAGAACTGAGGCGTAGTGGTCGAGCTGCAAACGGTTACGCCTTTATTATGTCAGGCTTGGGCTTACAAAAAAATGTTTTAAAACCTGCGAGACACAATAAAAATTAATATCTACCACAACATTTCAAAACTCAAGAAATTAGAATTAAACTAAAAACTGGGCACAGTGGGGCGTGGTGGCCGAGCGTCGTACCGAAGGTCCTGGGTTCGAATCCTGATGAAGGCTAGGATTTATTTTCCTGGACTCGAGGGTGTTCCTGGGTCCAACCAGGTCTGATGGGTACCTGACAATATAGTTAGGCATTGTGCTGGCCGCATATCCCCAAGTATGCCGTGGCCACTAAACTGATGAACGCTGCTTCAACTGGGCACTACAAATGTAAAATAGCTAAAGTATCGAACGCTATCGATTGTAACCGTTGAAGTATTGACCATGTTGAAAGTCTAGGTATTGGAACCAGTTATCATTGACCTTATGAAATGTCGAGGTATTGGAACCGGTTATTGACCTTGTGAAATGTCGAAGTATTGGAACCGGTGAAGCATTCCCCTTGTCGAATGTCTAGGTATTGGAACCAGTTATCATTGACCTTATGAAATGTCGAGGTATTGGAACCGGTTATTGACCTTGTGAAATGTCGAGGTATTGGAACCAGTTATCATTGACCTTATGAAATGTCGAGGTATTGGAACCGGTTATTGACCTTGTGAAATGTCTAGGTATTGGAACCAGTTATCATTGACCTTATGAAATGTCGAGGTATTGGAACCGGTTATTGACCTTGTGAAATGTCGAGGTATTGGAACCAGTTATCATTGACCTTGTGAAATGTCGAGGTATTGGAACCAGTTATCATTGACCTTATGAAATGTCGAGGTATTGGAACCGGTTATTGACCTTGTGAAATGTCGAGGTATTGGAACTGGTGAAGTATTGACCATGTTTGGTGTCTCCTGAAATCGGCGAAGAATTCTCCAAACAATGCCCCAGTTACGAAGCAGCTCGAAACTGGCTATGGTCACATTGCACAGACAGTAATACAAGGGGTCGGCAACCTATGACACGCGTGCCAAAACAAAATAAAATAAAATTACATTTTACATGAAAAAAGTATGATTACTTTTAGGCTGTTGGCGCGCTGTATGAATTACAAATCGTACTTTGGCACACTGTTGTCAAAGGGTTGCCGACTCGTGCACTAGCACATACAAAATAATGAAGGTGATGAGAGGCAGACCAAGACACCCACAGCACATTTCATCATTGATTTAGATTTTATACCTTCCTATAGAAATCTTTCCGTTTACCTAAACACTATTACAAGATGGCCCGCTTGTTTTAATATGTCTGCTATTTGATGACTCGAATTACTTCTTTTAAGAATTCCCGATTTTTTTGTTTTTTGTACTGTGCATTTCCGTTTTATTTAATTGTTATGATTTTCTCAATAAAAAATTTAAATTTAAATCGAAAGTTGTATACAGCGGAAATATTTAGGCGAACGTAGGAGTGTAGAAGTCATTTAAGACAGCGTTTTTGTATGCGCACGGAAAAAGAACATATAAGCTCTAAAAATAGAGCAAGCGGTCCAGCTTATTATAGTCTTTGGTTTACCAAATTTTGATCTGAGTAGGTAGAAAAATCGACATTTGTTCACTAATTCCGCATTTTTTTAAATGTCCGAGTGACTAGCTGTCACCCGCTGGCGTCTCTAGTGTCATCGCCTTTAAGTGTCCAACTGGTTATAGCCTTAGCTTACGGCTTAACCTGAGAGCTTACATTTTCCAAGTCGGTAGCCCACCGCTAAAAAAGTACATTCTAATTTATGCTAAAAGCCCACATCATCGCTCCGCAACTACTGTTTCGTTGTTTTTTTTTATTTTTTAAATTCTAATTAACTATCTGTTTGTCTCTTGTTAAAAAATGACAAACAATGGCAACATGTTACGGCCCAAGAGTTCTCACATGTCATTAAACAAGTCTTTAAAAATAATATTAAAAAAAATTGGCCTATTGAAAATAATACAAATTAACAACACCTTTTATTGTAACAGGTGTAATTAAGTTGAAATTTATTCTTTTTGGCCACTCGGACAAATTTTGCTATGCGTTGCGTCGCCTTGTATGCTTAATCATCTCCGATACACGTCAAAGGCCTTCATTAAATGGCTGTTGTTGTTTTTTTTACAATCAACTCACCCTTTAAATGGACATGTCAATAGGATAGGGGCAGAGGACCACCGGAATCGTCACCCTAACAAAAGCCTAGCACCCCACCCATAAGCCTTTGTGCAACCTCTGTGCAATAAACCCAAGGATGAGTGGGGTGTGGTTGGGGGAGGGGAGATAAGCGAAGTATTTTGGATTATATTCTTGTTCAATTGTCTACCTTCAAGTGCTTTTATTTGCATTCAAAATAGTTGTTGTTGTTTTTAATTTGGTTGTCTCTGTTACTATTGAACTAGTTCATGCAGTCGGTTTAAGACTAGAAAAAGGAACACCGTGAAAAGCATTTCAAGAGCTTATGTGTGCCAGCAACAGAGCTAGACAGGCCTTAGAGTGGAATCCCCAGGGTAAACGGCATAGAGGAAGACCCAAGCGAACATGGAGACGAAGCATACTGGATGAAACCGAAAGAACTGGAAAGAGCTGGGAAGAATTGAAGCGACTAGCAAGAGACCGTGAAGAGTGGCGAGCTTTGACAGAGGCCCTATGTTCCACAAGGAACCCAAAGGACAGATGATGATGATGATGATGATGATGTGCCAGCTGAATCTAAAGGGGTCAACTGAGAGCCAGTGCAAATTTAAAGTGGGATAGTTAGACTACTAAAATATCCACTAGGTCTTAGTTAATTTATCCATCTATCTATATTTCTGTCTGTCTGTTTTTCTTTCTGTCTATATCAATGTCCATCTATCTGTCTGTCAATATGTCTGTCTCTTTGTAGATCCGTCTGTTTAGCTAACTATCTTTCTGTCTGTCTGTTTTTCTTTCTGTCTATATCAATGTCTATCTATCTGTCTGTCAATATGTCTGTCTCTTTGTAGATCCGTCTGTTTAGCTAACTATCTTTCTGTCTGTCTGTTTTTCTTTCTGTCTATATCAATGTCTATCTATCTGTCTGTCAATATGTCTGTCTCTTTGTAGATCCGTCTGTTTAGCTAACTATCTTTCTGTCTCTGTTTTTCTTTCTGTCTATATCAATGTCTATCTATCTGTCTGTCAATATGTCTGTCTCTTTGTAGATCCGTCTGTTTAGCTAGCTATCTTTCTGTCTGTCTTTTTTTTATCTGTCTATATCGATGTCTATCTATGTGTCTGTCAATATGTCTGTCTCTTTGTAGGTCCGTCTGTTTAGCTAACTATCTTTCTGTCTGTCTGTTTTTCTTTCTGTCTATATCGATGTCTATTGTTACGTCCACAATCCCCTTGTGGCCAGAGCTGTGTAGATCTTGCTGATAATTCTCGTTAGTCCTAGAGGAGACTTTAATTATTAGTATTTATGTTTCAGTATTACACGAACTCTTCTTATAGTCCTGGGCACAAATTCAGTATTTGTATTCCAACATTTCCTTTCTTGTAAATTATGGTAGTAGATAAATCTTATAGTAATGTATTCAACACAATAGGATAGTAACTTGACAAAGAAGCTTCAGTGTAACTGTTGTTGATAGTTTATTTCAGGTGGTATGTTCAATATATACAATATATCTATTATGTACAGTTAGAATAAAATAGTGCAAACACAAACGTTCTCAAAAGAACATATTTTGAAACTCTCTGTCTTTCAGACAAAACAAATCATTAAATACTATCCGAGTGGTGCAAGGGATAGACCCACTACCAGTAGGGGTGAAAATCATGGTAACATTACAAAACTCATAACAAAACGATATGAACTTCCCCTATTAAATAATGAGTCGTTCCCAGACTCTGAGAATTTGAGATCAACACAGAATCCCAGCATTACCTAGAACCTTTCGTTTTCCTACTAAACGTCCTAATATCGCGTGTAGTAAGAAAAGAGAGAGAGAGAGGAGAATAAACATTGCGTGTTCCAATTCTTGGAAAAACAATATACATGACACGCCCCCACCCAATGAAAGAAATAATGTACCATAATTACCCAAGTAATACTCAACATGGTACATTTTTCGTACTTAACACTATCGTTTTAACAACCAACAATCAATGGAAGATTATAAGACAATTTAAGCAAACATGGCTCACTGGCACAACTAAATTATAAAAAGTGTCACTACCCAATGGTAATTGTGATTATAACGTGATTGGACAAATATTTCCCCGTTAGTATTAATATTAACTAATGTCTCAACAAGTACAAATAATTCAAAAATATTCTAGTCATTCTTATTTTAACTATGTACAGTTGTGTGGATTTCCACCAAAATTTGCAAAAAGTCTTAATCTATTTAAACAAATATAACATTGCTCAAACTCTGTCAATTTTCAACAGTTTACTTCTAATATACAAACCAAAAGATAAGTAATACATAACTCGAATCAAACTATAGGTTACTTCCCCTTTAAATTACAGTGTCAACTTGACATTAACAGGGTTCATACCTAAGATGATGATACTTCCCCTTTTCTCAAATACGAGGAGAAAATACACTCTAGTTACGATTACTACAGTAATCTAAATATTAAAATGTAATCCACTATTATGCGTTTTTGGCAAATTTAAAAGTTTAATATAAAAGATTGTTCAGGGTTGAATGAGTGCACACCTTTAGGTACCTTTGTTTCCCTCCATTCCCGGATATATGGAATATATAACAACCTATACAACATAGTGAATATCCACTAGTTTTTCCCATTCTATTACCGTGATATAACAATTTAGCAATAGATTTCCAATATTATCTATTAATTTATACCAATTAAGATTACATCTCTTTCTAAGATAAAAATTGTACATATTATTATTTAGTTCCATTCATTAACTAAAATAAAACAAGATAATAAATCAACTAGCTCAAAGTTTTCCCACTTAATTGCATGTGATGACAATTACTTTTATCCATCCATATCAAGTAAATACGTGCATATTATATATTTATTGCATCATGCATCAACATTTAAATGGAATTTCTTTTCCATAATCAAATGAATTTAAAATATATCAGAACATCAATATTATACATGATTATAAGAATTATTAATACTTTCAAAAGACTTGACTTCTGTATGATACAAGTATTCTATAGGTATTCCATAATCAAAATTCAAACGAATGATAGGTTATCATGACACATTCTTAATGAATAAGTGAGATGATCTGAAAAAGAAGTATGGGTTATTCAGTCAATCATGTAGCACCCGAGATAGAGTATCAGCTGTGACGTTGTCCCTACCCCTCAGGTGTTTTATGTTTAAGTCATAGGCTTGGAGGAATAAGCTCCATCTAACAAGCCTCTGGTTTTGCTTGACCCTGGAGAGAAAAGTCAGAGGGTTGTGGTCGGTCAGTATTTCTATCGGGTACCCAGAGCTGTTTACATAGAAATCAAACTGTTTTAACGCTAGGATCAACCCTAAAAGTTCCTTCTCACTTGTATTATAATTACGTTCATGGATATTGAATTTCTGTGAGTGGTAGCACACCGGGTGCTCCTCTCCGTGGTCATCCTGCTGAGTCAGCACCGCTCCCATCCCAGTATCGCACGCGTCTACTGCAATTTTAAAGGGTCTATCAAAACGCGGGGTCACCAAAATAGGTGCCCTGGATAATCTTAACTTCAACTCATCAAACGCCTTTTGGCACTTGTCAGACCAAACAAAGCGATTGTTCTTCTTTAGTAGGTCAGTTAAGGGGCAAGCTACCGTAGAAAAGTCCTGGCAAAACTTACGATAATACCCGGCCATTCCAAGGTAACTACGGAGTTGTTTCCTTGTCTGTGGCACTGGGACATTCTGAATAGCTTCTATTTTAGCATTTACTGGTTTAACCTTTCCACCACCCACTACATGTCCAAGATACTCGATAGTGGCATGTCCAAACTGACTCTTAGCCAGGTTTATTGTCAAATTGGCGTTATTCAGTCGTTCAAACAAGTGTCGTAGTTGACTGACATGTGTCTTGAAATCTGTACTATACACCACTATGTCGTCGAGGTAGGCATTACACTGGAAGATACCGCGAGTGAGGGTGTTTATAAGCCTTTGAAACGTCGCAGGGGCATTACGGAGTCCGAATGGCATGACCTTATACCTGTAAAGTCCGTCAGGTGTCACAAAGGCGGATACTTCCTGTGCCCGTGGCGTCAAAGGAATCTGAAAGTACGCGGAGAGAAGATCAATTTTTGTCACATACGTCGCATCACCTATCTTATCAATGAGGTCATCAATACGAGGAATGGGATACGAGTCAGTCTTTGTCAAATTATTTAATTTCCTAAAGTCTGTACAAAACCGCAATGTGTTGTCGGCTTTTGGTACCAACACACAGGGTGAAGACCATTCGCTATCACATTCTTCCACTATGTCATTTTCTAACATATACTTCACCTCTGCTCTAATATGTTCAAGTCTGATGGGGTTAACCCTATATGGATGCTGTTTAATTGGCCTGGCACCCTCAGTTAATACTACATCGTGTTCTATTAGATGTGTCCTCCTGGGAACATCTGTAAACAGTGACTTATATTCATGTACCAGCTCAATAATCTTCTCCTTATCTTCTACCGGAAGATGTTCTAGCCTTGTATCTAAACTCTTAAGGGCATCTGTATTATTAAGTTTACTTTCTGCAAACTTATATTCTATCCTAGATAAATCCGTCGGGACCCTAGCTAATGAAATCATGGGGACCTCCCGTGGTTTACTCTTTTCCCTGGAAACATAGGGCTTAAGCAAATTAATATGGCATACCCTCTGCTTTTGTCTCCGGTCAGGAGTCTTTATCAAATAATTGACCTCGCCAAGCTTTGACTCTATCTCATAGGGTCCACTAAACTTTGCACTTAAAGGCTGATTTTGCAAAGGTAGAAACACAAGAACTTTGTCACCTGGTGCAAAAGTTCTAGCTGTAGCTTTACGGTCATAGTTCTGTCTCATACGCTCCTGCATCTGTGGAAAATGAATCTTCACATGGTTAAAAGCATGATAAAGCCTATTTTTAAATTTATCTACATATGACAAAAGTCCAATCGGTTCACTGTCCGTTAGCCAAGTTTCATGTAGAAGTTTCAACGGACCTCTGACTGAGTGTCCATACACAAGTTCGAATGGGCTAAACCCCAGGGATTCCTGAGTGGCCTCCCTTGCAGCGAACAGTACATAAGGCACACCCTTATCCCAGTCTTTCTCGTTTTCATAACAGTACTTTTTAAGCATCGATTTTAATGTCTGATGAAACCTTTCCAGAGCTCCCTGGCTCTCAGGATGATAGGCACTTGATAGCCTATGGCTTATCCCTAATTGTTCCATGACTTGTTTGAAAATGTTCGAAGTAAAGTTAGTCCCCTGGTCGGACTGTACTGTCTTCGGTAGGCCATAACGTGTGAAGAAATTTGTCAGGGCGTCTACCACCTTCACTGTTGTTATGTTCCGCAACGGAATGGCTTCCGGGAAGCGAGTGGATGAACACATGACTGTGAGCAGGTATTGAAAACCGGCTTTTGTTTTCGGCAACGGGCCCACGCAATCAATGAGTATATGACTGAATGGTTCGTCGAACGCTGGTATCGGCTGGAGTGGAGCGACAGGAATTCGTTGGTTAGGACGTCCTACCATTTGGCATACGTGGCAAGTCTTGCAGTATTGTTCGACATCTCTTCTCAGTCCTGGCCAGTAGAAGTAAGGGAGGATACGGTGGTGCGTTTTTCGGACTCCCATGTGACCAGCGAAAGGAAGATCATGCGCCATACGCAGTATATCTTGACGATAGCACTTAGGTATTACAATCTGGTGAATACTGTCCCACTCGTTTGTACCTGAGTTGAGCGGTTTCGACTTTCTCATCAATACTTCATCTTTCATGTAGAAACATTCCGCCATTGCATCTGCAGTCTTTTCATCAACAGCTTTCATTCTGAGTTGCATTATTACTTCGTCATTCAATTGTTCTTTCACCAATTTCTGCTTTGGTGACAAAATGTTATCGTTCTCGGTTGCATCACCAGTTGTTAGTTCAGCAAAGAACGTAGCACTTAAATCGATGTCAGGTGTTTCTGTTATCACTGTTTCATTCGCATGTGTGTCTTCAGAACAGACAAACACATCTTTCGTTGCACTACACGGCGTAGCAGGAGTCTTTACCGACTTCTTTTTCTGCATTGCTCTTGTCAGTGCACATGTTGGGCGTTCATTGGCAGGACGTAGGTTTTTGTCCTCCGCCATCTTTGTCTCCAACACTTTAACCATGGGCTCGACAGTGACTCTGCCGCCCATAATGTCATTTCCTAATATCATGGAAACGCCTTTGACGGGTAGTGCGCGCCACACTCCCACTACGATGTTACCTGTAAAAATATCCGACTCGAGTTTTATTCTGTGCAGTGGAGCTTCCACAGCCTCCATACTAGCACCTCTCAGCACAACAGACTCACCGGTACTGGTGGCATCTGTTAACGGCACACTGCCCTCCAGGATCACGCTGACAGCAGAACCCGTGTCACGTAATATCTGTATTTTCTTCTTGCTGAGTACATCGACTTCTGTCGACACTGTCCCCTCGTAGACAAAGGGTCGAAAATCGGATAGGTCGTCCTCTTCCGGGACTTCAGGAACCATCTGTTCCTCACGGCCTTCTGAAAGCATAATAGATTGAGTACAGCTATTCTCTTTTACCTTAGATAGACTGTTCTCAAAAACCATCGACTCCACAACTATGGGCGATGCCGGCCGCATTTCTTTTGAGTTTCTTGACCCTGTGTTGCACACTTCTTCTGTCTGCTTGCTATCTTTCTGCACTCTGGCACAGTGTAGAATAGCACCTTGCTTCTTGGTAAGGATCCAACAATCTTTCTTCATGTGGCCCTCTTTCTTGCAATTGAAACATACCACCTTTGCTTTATTTACATCTGTCTGCTTCCTGAAATGAACTAAGTTACTATTATTATTTACACCACTGTTCTTATTATTGTTTTCACTTGTCTCTTTTGGTTTACTAGCCTCCTTGGGCTCTGGTTTGTGCACTTTGGGTTTGTCAGCATAATATGGCTTTATGCTGGCGTGAATTATGGCATAGTTATCTGCCAATCTAGCAGCTTCATGCACATCTTCAACCCCTCGGTCTGAGATGTGGGTTTTAATATCCACTCGAATACAATCATTGAATTCCTCAAACAATATTAGGTTCTTGAGTTTATCAAACTCACTTACATTCTGTGACCTTAGCCACTGTTCTAACATTTTCTCCTTTTGTCTCAAAAAGTCTACATGAGTTTGATCATATGCCTTCTTTCTGTCTCTAAATAGCTTTCTATATTTTTCTGGTGTCAGGGAATAACTTTTTAGCACCCTATCTTTGATTACTTCATAGTCATTTATTTCCTCGGGTGTTAAACTCAACACTACGTCCAATGCTTTTCCTTTGTTGAGAGTTGACCTTAACAATAAAGCCATCTTATCATCAGGGAACTGATAATCTACAGCTATCCTCTCAAAAAGCAAAAAGAAATCTTGAACATCTTCTTCTCTGAATATAGGCAAGTGTTG